>QNQO01001383.1:0-301061 GCA_003290165.1 Berberis thunbergii | reverse complement strand
CTGGTTAAAATATGTCCTTGTGTATTTACAAGAAAATAAGAACCTTCATTTCATTACCAGTTCTTAAGATGATGCATTTTAATGGGGGGTGGAATTATGAAGTTATATACCCAGCAACTTGATTGTCAACAAACCCCGGTCGCCACCCATCAACAACTGAAAAGTTGAGCAATTTTATCCATTCTTGAGTACCCAAGTATGGAATTGTTATGTCATGGTCACCACTGTAAAGAATCATTAGTCTTCAATCAATGTTATACTCTTTTGTATATAAAAGGTTATATATGCTCGTACCCTTTTGTGCTCAGACTTCGATGGAAATCCAGGTCTGTACATCTTTAATGTAAGGTATACAAAGCTTGCACCTATTCCATGTCTCTACCATCCCCTGAATCATTCATAAATCATATATACTTACAATCATCACTAATATTTCCGTGTCAATCATCATGATATGATCATACCTTCTTGATATGGAGAGCATCGGTCATCATTTGCCCAGAATGTAGAGGGCAAGTAAACATAAGTCTGCAAATGGTGTAAGTCATAATCTGTAAGTGTATGTATTCATTCAAGGTACAGGTATAGGAAGTCTGTGTTACCCTGCATCCAAGGTCAGGAAATGGGAGTTGGCGGGGGAATGCATAAAGTTTTCTGTGACGGATCTTCGGGCTGTGCAAGTTGGTTCTTCTTGTGTCACGTCACGGCAATAATGCTCCAAAATGTGTCCGCGGTTCACTCCTGCAGTGAGCTTTATGTGCATGATGGATCATTTCAACATTTATGTCTTGGGAGGTTAAACTGGATTTTAAATATTATGAAACGAAAAAAACAAAATTTCATAACTAATTACGTTGAAGACGGTTTGTAGATCCATATCACATTGTACACTTCTAGTATCTACATTAACATAGTCCCCTCTGCAACTTGCTTTTGTTGCCTGAAAACAACCACCAAATGATCACAAACACAGAATATAAGGATGAACTCTAATGAGGGTGGAAGTTGAAAGAAAGATCACCTCATAGAGTTCGTCTGATATATATAAAAGTGCCATTTGATGAACAAATGGAATACTTGAATTAGCATCAAAGTTCATATCTGTTCCTGGGTTTCTTTTTCTTCTTGTTTTTTTTTTTTTTTGGAAGCGAGCATGGGTTTTGAGATCCCCAAACCTTGTTTTAGTATATATCCCTTATACCATTTCAAACACAATTGACATTGAAAATGTTTCCAGGCCATATGTATTTGCTCTCAGTAGAAAACTTGTATCAGATTGACCTAGTTAGATTACTCTATAGATCTCAAAGTACAAATTGAACGAACGTGTGAAAACAAAGTAAATTTCTAAAACAGCACATGAATTTCAACAACATATTATCTGCTTCGCTTCAAAGAAAGTACACTTAGATTGATGAGTGGTTTGTGCTGCAATTTAATGCCTGCATTAACATCATGAATACTGAAAACCAGCGACTACACAACACAAAGAATGAAATCAAGCAAAAACAATGATGGGGCCGGTAATGCCACAGTATGAATCACCTGCTATGTAAAGTGGATTCAAATTAAACTCTAAGTGATTGACCAACCACTGCTTCACAATGTTACAGACCTCATCCCATTCCAAACAGGTTCGGGATGGATAGACTTTATCCCATTTCAAACAAGTTCGGGACGAGACGGGACAAGACTGGCATGTGAATAAGCAGAGGTAACCATTTATCATCTTCCCAAGGAACTTCTTTTTACCTTGCAAGCATATCTGAGTTCCCAACTGCAGAAGATTTATCCATTTTATGGGAGCCAAACATCAGTTGGTGTTCAGCAAGAAAATTTTATATTCTTTAAAAGATGAAATCAACCTAAACTATGGCAAAATAAAGAAGCTCATAAGATTCCTCATGAAATGTTCATCCATTAAGATTAAATTTTTTAAATAGAGTCCCATGGTTTTGACAAATCTGAACTCAAATGGCTACAGAAACAACTGATAAATTTGCACCATGAAAATTTCTTTACCTCTAGGACAAGCCTTAAAGATCATTTTAACTGAAGAATAGTTTAACTACATATAGTTATAGAATCAACAACATTCAATAGAGTTAGTCTATAGCTAAATTACGTGCATGCTAATCATTAAAAATAATTTCCATTAACTCTTAGCTCGGTAGTATTCATTTTTTTTTAGTAGCAGGAGTAAATTTTATGTGCTTAGGGAAACGCTAGTTTTGTTAATAAATTAGAATATTCTCCGTGTCGTTGGCATGATCAAAATTTAACATGATAATAGAGTTTATTTTACTTTATTTTTCTAGCATCAATATCTCATTATAACTTGAAGAAAATATGTTATTGATCAAAGAAATATGACACTGTGGAGGCTGGCACAAAGAAATATGTCGTCAGTCGCTACTTGAAATACCTAATGACTGATGACAAATCCGTGGAAACACAATCTCACGAGCTACAGAAAAATTTCTCATGAAAT
Organism: Berberis thunbergii; assembly: GCA_003290165.1. Taxonomy (NCBI): domain Eukaryota; kingdom Viridiplantae; phylum Streptophyta; class Magnoliopsida; order Ranunculales; family Berberidaceae; genus Berberis; species Berberis thunbergii. The sequence goes on along the minus strand of QNQO01001383.1, from coordinate 298,570 downwards.
CATATCTGAAGGCATATCCTTAGATGAACAATTTCAAATAGTTGTTGTGATATATAAACTGCTCCCTAGCTGAAAAGACTTTAAAAATGCACTTAGGCATAAAATCAAAGAGTTATCTCTAGAAAGTTCTTATCACCCGACTTCAGATTGAGGAAAAACTCGGAAACAATATCAGAAAGATGAAATTCTGATTATTTCTAATCATAAGAAATCCACCCCTGTGGCTCTGAAACTAGGTGGAAAGACTATGAAAAATCAGAGTCACAATAGAAATCGAAACAATCATAATTGAAATAATCAGAACCGGAACAATAAAAATCGCAACCAACAGAATCAGAATCCTCTGCTAAATCAGAATGGATAAAAACACCCCTCGAGGAATGAAACAACACAGTTCCTATGTTATACCTGTAACAGGCCAGGGCTAAAAACCTTGGATTACACTATCAGAAGTTTCTCGCTGTCTTTGGAGGATATAGCGGTGCTGATTGGAACACCCTATCAGATGACTCCAAAACAACCAGTGGCTATATTTTTAGTATAGCTTGTGGAGCTGTTTTTTAGAAATCAAATAAACAAACTATTTTAGCATAGTCCACGATGGAGCAGAGATGATAGCACTAGCAACAGCTACCATTGCGATAGTAGAGATCCCTCTATGGGAAAGATCAATACTAGTTGTCTTGATCCATTGCGATAGTACCGCGGCTATTGCAAATATACAAAACCGTTATTATAACGGCAAGATACGACAAATACGTCGTAAGCACAGTACGGTTAGAGAGTTTCTATCTACTAGAGTTGTTAGAGTGGATCATATACGAACTTATGAGAACTTGGCTGATCCTGTGACGAAAGGATTAGCTAGATAGAATATTTTCAAAACCTTGAAAGGAATGAGATTTATGCCCTTAGATTGATGAGTTATTCATGATGGTAATCTGACCTATAGACTGGAGAACCGAAAAAATAGGTTCAATGGGTAATAACAAGTTGTGAATGATATGAAGTGAATCATGCTGACTTTATTGTAATTTCATTCCTAGATTGAAACATGAGTTCTTGAAGCCATAGTAGGATATGAGTTAAAACTCTTAATGAGATCTATACTCTATGTGGAGTGGAGTACCTAGCTACATGAGTACTCTTGATAGACTCACCTAAGTGATTGTGAAAGTATGGCCGCTTCCTATGGAATTTGTGGGCAAAATTCCTAAAGCCTTCACTATACTAGAATATACGTGCATGACCTTAAAGCATGGACTTTTTAGACTTCACTCTGGTAAGGTTGTGCTTGTAATGTTGTTAGAAATAGAGTTCAAAACTACAAGTTACTCTAGTATAATTTAAATCATGAACACTACGCAAGAGTTCAAGTTGATAGACAATTTTGTTTATGCACAATCTTATATTGTATATATTGCTCGATGAAGAAATGTTTTTTTTTAAATTCAAGTGGGAGATTGTTGAAATAATGGTGTAAATTTCAAAAATAAAGGAAAATAGTTTCTTAACTTTAAAATCTCTCTCTAAATTGTTTAGTCCCATATATATCCTCTATGTAACTCACTTATAAGTAGTTAATAAAGATAGTTTTTGGACCTGGGTTTGGATCCCAAGGGGTACCCACTTTTGTGAATGAGGGAGAAGATAGACCAATGTTGGTCCACTCCACACACGTGCATGCCGCCGCCTTCCAGCCGAGCTGAGTCGGGTTGAGATGAAACCTATTTTATTTGAAATAACAAATATCTTTTTATTTGCTTTAGAGAACAAGATTGAGTCAGAAGAAACCCAATCTTTTCTCCTTGATTTTCACACGTTTTAATTTCATGATTTCTTCTACTTATTTAGCCACGTTTTTCTCAAACGAATCTTTAATATTGGCCTCTAAATAGTTGTTTTCTCTATCAGATAATTACATCAAAAGGAAACATAGTTTTATTAGAAGAAAAAAAAAGTTTTTCGTTTAAGAGAGTTTATTTGTAAATAGTTTCTAATATTTCATAGAGTTTTCATAACTATGTTTCATCAAATAGAGTTTGAGTTTTGTTTTTGAAATACTTTATTTATTTACTGTAATTGATTTTCGTGATTCAGAGCAAAAGAACTGGATGAATAGATTTTCGTTCTTCAGCAAGTGCATGTGATTGAACGAAACATAAAAGATATTCTAGGTTGTTTTATCCTGGGGACGGCGGGGCTTACAGACTGCTTACACATCTTGGACGGAGTTGCGAAACGTCTTAAAGAGAGCAATCTAGTCTGCGACTCAACCCAAAAAAAACTTTGATAACTTCGTTCTAATTTAAATTTGCAGCAATTGTGTTTACAACAAGTTCTTTGTACGCGGCGATACAATTGGAAGAGATGGAGGAGAGGTTTTGTGATCATCTAACGGAGGATAACCTGAGAGCTGATTCCAAGGTTGGATTTTTAATTTCGTTTCTTGATCTTATTGGAAGATTTGTGCTTTTTCCCCAGTTCTTGATGTTTTTGTTTCTTTATAAAAATGAAATGTAATTAACAAATTTCAGTGTTTTAAGATTTATTCTGATATTTTGGAATTTGGGGGTTTATCTTTGGTTCATCTGCAGACTCTTCAACCTCCATCTCCTCCTCTTCTTGAAATTCATTGTTTTTTGGAAAATCATTTTATTTGATGAACATGCTTATATTTCAATTTTATAGTAAATTTTTTATTCTCTTGGTTTCGAAGTCATGCTATTTGGTAACGTAGTAACAGATCAATCACGTCACTTGGATGCACTATAATTGAGTTTGCATTTGTTTTTCGAGTGACGATTGATGTATGGAAAATGTATACACATTACATACGTGGAAAATGTATGGCCAACCACACGATTGATACACTAGTGGCTTATAAAGACGATTGATACACTTAGAAAGAGATCTCTATTTTCACTTTCACCCAACTAGTCTCAATAACAAGTTTGAGAAAAATAACAAGTCTGAGAAAAAGTCCAATATGGCTGCAAGAATTCTATTCATCATTGAAGAGGTCCACAATTTTCTTGGAATATTAATCAATCTCAGATTCATGAATATTTGTTGGGTGTGCTTAAATTAGAAACACGTCTTTCTGTCATCGAAAATTCTAAATGTCGAGGGAATGGGCGAGGAAACTAGGACGCGTCGCAAGGGGAATGGAGGGTCCTCCCCTCTCCCTCGCTGGTTTTCTCACCCATTCCCTCGACAATTAGACTGACTCTTCTGTCATATTTCTGAGGAAAAGAAAATGGGCTTATAGCATTAAATTAAAACTCAATTATTTCAAGAGCACAGAGTGAAAAGTGTGGGATAATCAGGCAAGTTATTAAGCACTTTATCAGTGCACTTAAAAAAAATTGCTATATACATATCATTTTTTCTAAAGAGCCAAGCTCACATAGCCAGGCTCGCGCCAGGCCAGCTCAATACAATCCATCATCCTAGAGAAGCTGAAAATTGCCCAATCTCTAGAATGATGGATGGTATTGGGCTGGCCTGACACGGGCCTGACTCTCTAGAGTTTTGATATACATATATATGCATATAAGCATGGGCGGATCTGCGTGTTAGGTAAGGGGGTCAATTGCCCCCTTTATCTTTCTAAAAAAATTCACTAAGTTACTCGTATTTTTTACATTGCTCCCCTTTAAAATTTTATGTTGCCCCTCTTTACGAAATCTTGACTTCTAACTCCACTAAAAATTAAAACAACAATTTTTTTTAAACTCCACCCTCACCAATCCCAATCCCACTCAATCTCTCTATTTTGTTAATATCTTTTTTTTGAATTCCCATCTTTTTTTTTTAATCTCTCTATCTCTTAATTCCTACCAACTCATTTTAATCCATTCACCCCCTACACGTGCAGAGATGTGTCATACATGGTGGGTTTGTGTCACGCCCCGATTTTCGAAGGAAACGAAAATCCTAAAAATCCACGTAGGATTATCCGTTTCCCCCAAAACTCGAGACGTGAGAATTCAATAACAACAGAAACAAATAGCAGCATGAACTAAACATCTGAAACGAATAAAAAGTCTAACCTGGAGAAGACTGGCCTCGCTAGGTCACTAGCGAAACTCCAGTAATGCAGCTCAAAATCTCTAAACCTGAAAGACTACTCGGCTACATTCCAAAAGGAATGTACCCAAGAAGCAAAAGCTCACTCGGGTCAGCAATAAAGCTGGTGTGAGAAATCTTCATCCCAAAAATCAATAAACCCGCACATGATAACATTAAAATAAACCAAAAAATAAATAATCACACCATCAGGTAGTTCCTCAATGAGGCAATGGTGTTATTACCCTAATAAATAAATATGCATCATTTATCACTAATAAATAAAGTTTATGAGTTATCAATCCTCATAAATGCAACAAGAGTACAATTCATAATCATATTAGACTATTATTGAAATATTAAACAAACACATTTTTCTACCTTTAGGAAGACGTGTAGTTCTCATTCAATGGTTGAATGAGCTGTTAGTTTCTTCCCTCAAGGCTAACCTAGTATAAGCTAAAATAATCTATACACAATTTCATGGCATGCTCAATTCAATGGTTTAATTTAATTATTTATTTTGTTTTCTAATTCTTGGCTTCTTTTTCCACAATCGCACTCTCCTCCTGTGCCGAACACACCTCACCCAAGTGTGTCTCCCTTGCCATCGAAGCCACTCGGAGCGTACATGACCCAAGTGGGGTGCCACCTCGAGTGTCATGTCATCTCACCCGAAGTTCGATCACTGACAAGCATTCTACACGTACAACCGAACTCACATGGAACGGTGCACCGATATGCAAGCAAGTCTGCATACCCATAATAATATCACACGTATACAAGCAAGTCTGTATACAAAATTTTCATTTCTTTTCACATTTTTTTTTTCTGGAGTTGTGGAAAGAAGAACATTTACCAAGTATTTTATTTGAGTCATTATTTTTCCAAATCAATTAACGTCACATCACATTCCCTTTACAAGAACTATATATACATAAAACATTAGCAAGGTGATATTCACAACATGACAAAAATCTATTTTGCCATCTCCTTCAGAAAAGAATGAAAAACAAGTGTGTCGCAAGCACAAACATTCTTTTAACATGGTCACATACGCGTGACAAGAAAACAAGTTCCATTACTGGCTATACCTGACTATCCTTATGGAAATCCACCTTTTCTTTTGAAAACCACCTATCATGACCACATCTATTGATTAGACAGTGACAATCAATATAGAACATACACTGTCAACATACATATCCATACCCATACCCATACCCATTTACTGTATGACCTTGGTCCTCTTTACACTGTCCCCACACCAAGTAGTGAGATACTCCTAATGGATATAATTGGTTTGTCAGTTCCACTTACATTCAATTATCTACTTGGTAAAGGAATTTTTTTAGGAGATTTTGACTAATTCGAGAAAACCCAACAAAGATAAATTTGTTAAAATTGGAAGTTAGAGTTGTATAACAATGAGGTTCTCTGTGCAAGTCCAAGATAGGAAAAAAAATCCAAAATGCACACGCCTTTTTCTCCATGTCAATAAGCTCCTTACGTGGCAAATCTACAAATCCCTACTCATTCACAAGCTACCCTGTTATTTGTTTCTCTTTATCCAAACCCGACTACATCATACATGTCATGTTATAAATTTGATATTTTAAGGATTCATCAAGACAACTAATAAATACCCAAGTATGTGGCAAAAAGGTTTTGAACACACAAGCTATGTCGAAAACATGGATTTGCTTGGAGTGAGAGAATGACACATAATGCTAACTTAAGTATGTAGTGCTAGATAAGGCATTCTAACATGTTGTCTCACACAGGATTGGCCCAAACCCCTTAACCACCTCACCTAGCTATGCTATTTAAAGTGAATGTCTCACTTGATTTAGATGATGCTCACATGGGCAACATATGGTCCCCATAAGCATCAAAGCTTCATCTACTCATGTTGATCAGAATCTGCATAAAATCAATATGACTCAAACCTACCGACTCAGCCCGTTTGAACCCCAAATGGCCGATTCGTGGCTTCACAAACACCGACCACTCACTCATCTCAAATCACATTAACAAACACTTGACCCATAATCACCAACAAGAAAACACGTACACGAATCATGATTTAGAGGTTCGAAAACACAAAGAAAATTTAGATTGAGAACGGTGAAAACCTAAACACCAAACCATACTAGAAAGAGAAAAAAAAAATGGAGAATGGGAAAACACTCAATCGTCAGTAAGCCATCGAACACACCAAAATCAACAAACAAAGATACGGGTATTTCAAAAAGAGGAACTCATATAGAGAATGAAAGAAGACTCACATACAAGAAGGAAATGGAGAAAACTCACAGTAAAAGTAAAGGAGAGGAAGAAAACTCACCGGATTCGTTCCAATAAGCAACAACTTCAAACTTCGGCAGAACCAAAGTCGCATTCAGCAAACGAGCAACACCAACACCATCACCACGCACTACCACTTCTTCCACAGGGTCTTTGAAGTCGATCTTCACAGAGTCTTTATTGAGAATTGCAATCGAACTTCATCAATCTCCACAGAAGCTTTCTTGCGATCAAACTCCATCGATCTGTTAATGGTTCACTCGCAAATCAGACATCCTCACAAAGTCTTTGTCACATTCAGTCTCCTACAAAAATCGATCTCCAGATTCACACAACTCGCTGAAGGTGAGATCAGAGAGGATCGATGAGAGAAAGAGAGATTCGCCACAAACCAACCAACCTCTCGACCTTCTTCCTCCTATTATCATCGTCTCACCGTATCGCCTTCTTCCTTTCTCCATTACTAGCCCTCATCCACATCACGATCCTGTTTCTCTTTCTCTCCCACATCTCTCACAACCAACCACCGCCAATCTAGCCGATATCTCGACACCCACAACACATCGCCACCTCTATCTATCGCATCTCTCTGCCAACCAGTCACAGCCCCTTCCTCTATTCGTCTTCGCCTTGCTTCCGCTTCCCTTGCTTTCTCTTGTTGCTAGCCATCGAAGAAGAAAAGAGAATGAAGGAGAAAAGAAAAGAGAAAAAAAAGGAAGAAATAGGGTTACTCTTTATAAGGTGGGTGGCTATTTGCCCCCACCGAACTTTCGAATACACCCCCCTCTTTCACAAAATAAAAACCCTACTTATTAGTTTAATAAAAGCCCAAAACCAAGCCCAAATACAATTGGGTAACAACCCATCAACATTAGGGTTTACAAAAGAAATTTATATTTATTTAATTAAGCGGGTATTACAGTTTGCTTCCCATATGATCATATTCATATTATAATTTTTAATTGGGTTGGAGACCGGCCGAGGAAATTTTACATCGTCATCATCATTGGTTTTATTTTGTTTTGTTAAAAAAAATAAAGAAAAGAAAGAATTAGGTTATCTTACCTCAGACTCAGCTAGCATATGGTAGTAAGAGTGATAAAAGATTAGTTAACACATTAGATTAATTTGGAGGGTTGGGATCTGATTTGTTTTGCTTTCTTTTTTATCTTTCAAAATTAAAAGTAATCACTTGGGTTTGGGGCGGTTGGAAAAACACGATGGTAATAGGTCGATTCAGCTAAGATGTTGTTTGTCTGCTTCACCTGAGCTAGCCCAAAAGGAGAAAGCTCTGTCTCTATACACATATATTTCCCTTCCGAGAAAACAAACAAGAATAAAAAGACAAAAGAGAGTGGGTTGGTTGTGTAAGTGTTATCCTCGGAGGCTCTGACTCATAAGTGAGTTTCAAAGAAGAAGAGACAGACGGACAGATAAAGCAAGAGGAGAAGATGAAGGAGGATTCCAAAAATAAAATTGTTGTCCGACAAATTCACTTGAATCCATCCAGTCCAGTCAAGCTACTGCTGTTACTACTCCTTGGACTTGGACCATACCATTCTGCTACCTCAAAGCCAGAAACAAAACCAGAGGTCTGCTCCTTGCCAACTCTCATCTTATACCACCTTACCTGCTTATGTTTTCTTCAAGTAAAAAATGGAAGCTCTTAATTAGCTAGCTACAATTGAATTAATCATGTCATGTATATTATTTGTATAGTTGAATTAATCATCATTTTTGTCACGATCACGTCATGTCACACTAATTGAATAATATGATTGTAAAAACTCAATTTTTTTGTATTTTCATAAATAGTCATGTTCTGATTCCCCCCTTCTATCTGCAATCCTGGCTCTGCCCTGCATATAAGGTAGATTCATATACCTCTATCTGTCTTTTCACTTTCACCCAACTAAATCTCAATAATAAGTTTCATTGAAGAGCTCCACCATTTTCTTGGAATATTAATCAATCTCAGCATCACGCGTGTACCTGAAATGACCACTTGATAATCAAACGGGGATATACACGTCATTAGTCAGTTTTCAACACAACGTTTTTATTTTTGGAGGAAACATTTGGTCCAGAGGCCAGCAGTACGACAATTGAGTGTCGCGATGGCTGAGCAAAAGTTGTTTAACTTGTTATACGTCATTGATAGGATACCATTTGCCCTTTCCATATATAAGAATGAGATCCATTTATTAGCCTCAAAACTATAAGGTAAATTCATATATCTCTGTTTTTTCTTTTTTAATTAAATCTCCAATATGGAGAAGCAGCTATGATATACCATACCTTAATTATTTATCCCAAAACGGGATATAATAACAAATTGGTAAGAAAAAAAAATAATAAACAGAAATTAGACACATTTATCCTCTAGGCTAACCCAAACCCCTAGATCAAAGTCGGTACTTACTGTTGCTTTTTCTCATTCTATCAGATCTGCAAAGACATACCTTGAAGTCGTTGTTTGTAATCCTCTTATCGAATCTTTTCGTTAATCGAATTTGGTCTGTCTTGAAACCTGACATTGTGCGTGCTCTATCTTCTTCTTCCGAAGTGACTTCATCCGAAATATCGGTATCGTTGTCCAATTCGTTTTCGTTGTTAGCATCACGAACCAAATAATTAATCTGTTTTATATTCTGAGCTTCAATTACTACGGCGTCCATTAAAGTTTCGTCATCGTCAGCATGCGAACACGTTGAAGGAAGCTGTCCAACTTCATGCGACAGGACTGACGCACCTCGATTCTTAGTTGAACTAGTACCCTGCTGTCCAATTTATCCAATGTAGGTAACACCGAATCCAGCGAAATGCGTTTGTGTATCCTGGAGTCAACCATGTTATTAGAAGAAGTATGTGCATCCGACTCATTATCCGACAAAGCATGATTTTCGGATTGAGTACACCCAGCCTGCACCTTCAAAGTCTATGCCGTAGCTGCTGCTCCCTGTTTTTGTAGGTTGTCGACATGCAAACAATTTGAAAGAAAATTTCCAATACCCCATGACTGTGCCTTTGAAACTAGCGTACCCTGTGCTAACTTATTCCCTGACTCGGAGGAGGTCAATTCAGCCCCCGTTCGCTAAATGTTTCTTGGTGTCTTTAGCACCCTGGGATAGGCAAGAGCTGTCCCTTGTCTCGCCTGATGCTGTCCTGTTTCAGCAAGAGTTTGTTGCTCTGTTTCAGCAAGAATTTGCACCTGCTGCTCCTCTGTTTCAGCTGGATTAAAGCTATTTATTGCACAGTCTTACTTACTGACTTCTTGTATGTTGTTTGAGCAGCTATCCTCCACAAAAGGAACGATCCACAGCGGAGCTGCAGTCGCAAAACCTTGTTCCAATTTAACTGCATCACAATTTTGGTTACCTTCAACATCATTCCTATTTTGCTTCAACATAGTCATTTTGATTTCGCTCATTGTGTAGCCGGCACCTTTTAACACATCTTGTGTGTTTTCTATTGTAGTGTTATTTACTTTGGTATTGTGGCCCTCGTTTTGGCACTCATGTTTGGATTTTATTACTTCAGCATCATCACCCTCCCCAATGTCGTCTGAAGTTTCTTTCGCGAGGACCCCATATTGGTTTGATGAAAGCACATTGTCAAATTCATTTCCCTTTGTTTTCTCCTTGGTTTCGTTGGCAATAACACTATTAACCTCGACTCCTTGAGAATTTTTAGCTCTGCTAGTTCCTATATTTCCATTAGTTTCCATCGCTTTTTCGGAGAATTTTCAACATATATCTCTGTTATCCAGCTGATTCATTAGAGTGTAAAGAGTGATGGAGAGGAGTCATGAAGTAGTACAAGTAATGGGAAGGTTGCGTGAGGCAGCCATGAGAGGGAATGTAGATTCCCTACGCGAGTTACTTGAAGAGGATCCACTCCTGCTCGACCGAATCATAGTTGATGATTGTAATTTGGAGACTCCATTGCACATAGCAGCCATGCGTGGACATGTTGATTTTGCTAGAGAAATTCTCAATCAAAATAAAGAATTTGCTTTGGAACAAGATGGCAATGGTCGTTCCCCACTTCACTTGGCATCAGCCAAAGGGAATGTCGAAATGGTGAAGTTGTTTCTACAAGAAATAGAATCAGCGCGTACATGCAAATTAAGAGATGCACTAGGCAGAACTCCTCTTCATGTAGCAGCCATGAAAGGCCGAGATGATGTACTTATGGAGCTACTTAGCGCTCATCATGAGTGTACTTCTATCCTTACTTACCATAAGGAAACAATTCTACACCTTGCGACGAAGCATGGCAATTTGGATACTTTGAAACAACTACTGCATCCTGATAACCACTATGTTCTTGAGCTTTTGAACTCGAAAGACATTGACGGTAACACAATCCTTCATGTAGCTGTGCTTAACAAGCAGACTGAGGTAACATTTATTTATTTTTAAGAACAAGTAGCAATTTATTTATTGTGTTCATAAAGGCTCTAACATAGTAATATGTATACAGATAATAAAGTATTTGGTTGGAGGAGAAATAGGAGTGGACATAAATGTGCGGAACAACCATGGTTGCACCCCCATGGGTGTGTTGTTGCAGAATATATCTGATTGGAAGGACGTTGAAATCAATGAGTTTGTCCATCGAGCTGGACCTACAAATTCAACCATTAGAAGTTCTACAAAGAAGAAGAATCGTCAAATGGCCGATGCAGTTGATTGGCTGAAAAACATCCAAAATGGATTGTTGATCACAGCGTCACTTATAGTCACTGTGACTTTCCAAGCTTCATTAACTCCAGTGGGGGGATTTTGGGATGAAAATACTAAAGAGCACTCCGCTGGTAGCTCAATATTTGCTTCTAAGTACTCATTCGCCTACACCACATACTGCTATGCTAACACTACAGCATTCATATCCTCCAACATTCTGATTTTGTTGCTCATTAGTGTATCCAATGCAGGGAGAAAATGGTTTATGTGGCTTGTGATGAGTATCATGTGGATTGCTGTCTTCTCATTGGGTGTGACATACTATTTTGCAACAATTTTTCCATGGGTAGGTGTTAGAGTTTTACCCCAACTTGTTGTATACATCTTGTTAGGGTTTCTGGCCTTCGTGACCCTAGTTATCTTGATCAACATATGCTTGGTTCCGAAGCGTTTAAGGCGTCATAGGCGTGCAACGAGTACAAGTTCTAATGTGTGAGATAGGAACATGAAAATGAAGAAAGAAGAATAATGTAATGACCTCGTATTTATATTATGCGTGTGATGGTAATAAATTATAAGGTCTGTGCAACATAGTGTATGATGAAGGGTTATGCTGGTATGGGAGAGGCCGATTTGGTAAAGGTCTCCCATACCTTTATCAATATAAGTCGTGAGTAAACGCGATACATGCATATAATTATTTGTTTATTATTATTTATTTTTTAAGATTAAGTAAATGTGAAATTTATCTATTCTTTAATGATTTTGCATTGAATCTATATGCATCGAGCAAAATGTTGATTGACACAAAAAATAAAATAGTGCTAATGAATACTTCAAATTTTATGTGTCGCCTATTGGTCTAACAAAATTTTGAATTTAATTTTGTGTATACCACTCATGCTCTTTACAACATTATATATATACACTAAAACCTTTGATTGAATGTAATTATGATGATTAAATGGTATATATCAATATATTAAGTTTCTTTAAAATGCCATAAAAATAGGAAATTAAATTCATGAATAACGTATAAAAAAATTTAACTTAATCCTATTTTTCTATTGAGGCTGTGGCAAAAGCCAATCTTATCCCATATTATAGTTTCTTTACATACACCAAAAACTACAAAAAAATAAAAACAAAACAAAAAAAAAAGTTGCTATGTGTACCCGATTATTTGACTCGATTACACAAACTATTTGTTGCACCGATAGTTTTTGGATGTTTCAACTTTGTTGCACCGACCTAAAATATGTGACACCGACTTACATTTGTTTATCAATAAAAATTATTTGGTGATTAAATTTTCTCGTTTGTGAGCATTAATTTATTTTATACAAAAAAACAAAAGTAAATCTTATTGATAAAACTAAGTTTCAATCACGAATTTTAACTTAATTTCAAATTACATACAAACATCAAAGATACACTAACCATCGTCACAACACTCTGATAGGTTGTTGATTTAGGACTTTGAACAGATGATTCATATTGTAAATTTTTTTGGTGTAGAGTTCTTGGGTTTGAATGCATTTTCTAATAGTTGCAACCATTTATATTTCTTATAATTTATTTATTGACCCTCCTAAACGAGAAAATTTCATTACCAAATGGTTTTCATTTATTAAAAAATAGTAAATTGGTGTTACATCTTTTAGGTTGGTGCAACAAAGTTTAAAAATCTCAAAATGCCATTGCAACAAAGAGTTGGTACAACCGAGCCAAATAGTCGGATACACGTATCAACTCCTAAAAAAAAAATCCTTGGAGTTGCCACATGACCCAAAGTAATGTATCACAATACTTTGTAGCAGCAATACCACTGAGTCATCACACCTTTGACATACTTTAATATGAAAATTGGATGAATGTCATAGGGGCAAATGAAAAATCTAAGAATCAGGTTGAAGGCAACCTTTACTAAACCATCGTTATATAGTTTCATACGTAAAAACGAATACAAGAGGATACATTACCACTTTACCCTTTAATGAACAACTTTTCTAATAAAGAGAAAAAAACAACAACAAATTAGGAATAAACAAAAGCAGATGGTTCCATCACTTGGGAATTTGCACACGTTCATTCTTTTTTATAGTATTGTACTTAATTATAAGATGAGTAAAGAGTTGTCATTGTGAGACAATGGTGAAGAAGAGTTTGTCTTATTAGCGAAGGGTGAGGGAGGGGTGCAACCCTCTATCCCCATTGAGATGAAATTACAAATAATAAAGAAATGAATTGTTGGTTCACAATGGTGTAAAACCTCTAACAAAAAAATATTTGAAATTAATATCTAAAATATAAATATAAAATCTAATAAAAATATATGTCATTAGCCAACTCATACAAAATTTGAGCCTCATATAAATCAGTTTTCTATGAAATTGTATTCGGATCTTATTATGTTCGTAAATTTCAAATTTTTTTTGCTTCAACTAGATTTTTATTTTAATTATTTTATGATTTTAATTATATATTATATTTATTACGCTCATTTGCCCCATGCTAAGGTTATTGATATTGTGACCTAATTTTGGATTAAAATTTAATTACACTGAATTCAATTTGGTATATGCAATGTATTTGTATAATTGTATTTTTTTTATTTTACTAGCTCCGATCGAATGATGTCAAAGCCAAACAAATATAAATAATTTCATAAATATATCGAAAAGATGATCTGTAGAGTAAGTATTTTGGAAAATTCTAAATGGCGAGGAAATGGGCGAGGAACCGGGCGAGGGGGTGAGTGTGATCGCTCATCTCATCGAGATGCACACCTGTGCCTTTGAGATGCATAACTGTATAAATCTCGAGAAAAATGAGTGATAATACCCATCCCTTTCATTGCCCCTTTCCTCGACGGCCAGGGCTCAAGTATTTTACACCAAGTTTCCTATAGTAGTAAGTCACTTTTGATGATTTATAGATACTGATTAATTATTTGATAATTATAATATATATTATTGAAGGGGTTGTTGCGGAAGGAGTATCCTACTCCTTATAGATCAGTTCATCCAAAAGACACCAGCTTTGGAAATTCCAGGCCCCATCAAATTAGAGATGGCAACGGGGCGGATTTAAGCAAATCCATCCCCGCCCCGCTGAGGATTGCGGGGCTCAAAATCCGCCCCGCATATCCGTTTATTAGTATTTTTCCAAACCGCCCCCCGCCCTAGACGGATTTGTGAATATCCGCCCCGCCCTGGATATCCGCATAAAATAAGTTCGTAGGTGGGTTTTGAATCCCCGCCCTGCCTGATACAATTTTTACGTAACAGCAACACTGCATTCTCAGAAATTACAAAAAATATCTTTCGCCTCAGAGATTACAAAAATTACAAAATATTACAAAAAATATGAAGATCTCAGAGATTACAAAATTTACAAAAAATATCTTTGGTCTTCAAATCAAAGATCGATCTGAGATGTGATCAAAGATCCGAAATCAGAGATCTCAGATCTCAGAGCCTTCGACCACCCTGCGATCTCAGATCTGTGATCAAAGATCAGAGATCTAAGATTTTTTATCTCAGATCTCAGAGCCTTCGACCACCCTGCGACTCACCTTGAGGCCGAGATCACCCTGTGACAGATCACCCTTCGACCACCGTCGAGGCCGAGATCACCCTTGAGACCAGGCCGAGATCACCCTTGAGACCAGGACGAGATCAGGCCGAGACCAAGCCGAGATCACCCTTGAGATTAGGTCGAGATCACCCTTGAGACCAGGCCGAGATAACCTTTCGACCCTGTGACCTCTCTTGAGGCCGAGATCACCCTTCGACTTTCACGCCCCGATTTTCTAGAAAAACGAAATCCTAAAATTCACGTAGGATTATCCGTTTCCCCAAAATCGGGATGTGAAATCCAATAAGAATAGAAACATTTAGCAGCAATGACAAAAATATAGTTTAGAAAATAGGAACAAACTAAATTTTTTAACAAAACTTTAACCAGGAAAAACTGACGTCGCTAGCCCCACTGGCGGAACTCCCGTAACGCTGCTCAAAGGTCTCTAAACCTGAAAAGCTAATCGGCTACATTCCCAAAGGAATGTACCCAAGAAGCAAAAGCTCACTTGGATCAGCAATAAAGCTGGTGTGAGAAATCTTCATCCCAAAATCAATAAAATCGCATGTGATAAACATCAAGCTAACACAAACAATACACAAGCACACCAACAGGTAGTTCCTCAACAAGGCAAAGGTGTCACACAAGAAAACACAGTCCAAATAATTTAGTTCCTCGTCGAGGCCATCATATCATCATCCCAATTAAGTAAAATGCATTTACTTATACTTACCCAATAGGAGTCGACTATGGCAAGTCTGACCTGCAGAAATATTAGTGGACTTGCCATCCTGCATGAAAAGGATTAAAAATAATATAACATAATTTATTCAAAATTTATTTGAATTTGTTTTATCTTTTAACAGATTGATCACTTAGACGATACCACATTTGCACCACTGATGCGGATTTAACTAACCTAAATAAATAGGTTAATTTAACCCACTTGTAATAACCGCAAGTGCACGGTGCCTAACTGGTAGACAACGGCAAGTACGGGTCGATCCCACGAAGAAGGTGGATGCAATTGAATTTTAGAATTTAATTAAACTAATTTATAGGAAATGGGGTTACAACATTTTTTAAATCTAAACTAAAAAATAAATTAAAAATAAGAAAAATAAAATAAGAGATAGATGAAATGGGTTTTGTGGGCTTTGACTCACTAATGAGTTAGTAAAATTATTGAAATCTAAATTACTGAATTTAAAAACGAGAAGCGTTAGGGATGATAATCTCTTGCTTACACCGAATATGTGATCGTTAAAATCCAATTAAACTTATATCATGTTTCTATCAAACATTAACAAATTATTTCAAGCAAATATGCTCTTACAAAGTATTAAGTATCTTTTTAGGGCACACTTAATTAAAGTTTAAGCTTAATATTTTTAACACATGTTTTGAATATTAATAAAGGGTAATTCTAACTACCAAACATATCAAGTTTAATTTCTCGAATATGCAAGGTGAAAGCAATTTATCAAAATTCAGAAATAAATTGTAATTAACAATTAAGTACACAATTCAGTAAAATAAATCAAAATAACTTATACAACCCATTTAGTTTATCACAAGCTCGATATGGTGGCACTCAGCAGATCAGCAGGTGGTTGTGCACGAATCCCGATGAAAATGGTCCCAACACGCTCTGTGGTGGTACAGAGCAAAATCGGGGGTGTGAATAGCCAAATAACCGAATTTGACTCTTTCTCTCGCCTCTGCCACAACACTGCTACAGTACTCTGTGATGCTCCACCTTCTTCTCCAGCGCGACAGCGGCTGTCTCGCGGCTTTCCTTCGCTCCTCGCGACCTTCCTCGTCCTCAAATCATCTCCAGAACCTGAAAAAGAGAAATAGAGGGTGAGGAAACACCAATAAAACTGCAAAACAGAGAATGGAAACGAGGACAGGAGCTCCCTGTTTCTGAGTTGCGAATGCTGTCTCGCGAAGTGGTGGCGGAATTGCTCAGTCTGGTCGTGACGGTGGTCGCGAGAGAGGGAGTCAGGAAGAAGCTCGAGACGAAGAGAGGCCGAGAAATGATGGGAAACAGGGTCTGCGAGGCGGAACAGAGTCGCGGTGCGGCTCTGTTTCGCGGCGTGGTTGCGGTGGTTCTGTCGCGGCTAGTCGTGGTCTGTTGTGGTGGTGGGACTCGTGCGGAGGTGGTGGCGGTTGTGTGGACAAGGGAGAGGAGCAGAGAGTGGTGGTGGAGGGAAAATTGGACATGAAACAGGGTTGTCACACCCCTGTTTCACGGTGGTGACGGTGGCGGTTGCAAGGTGACTGTGTGCTGAGTGAGTGGAGTGAGTGAGAGATGGATGAGTGGTGAGGGTGATTGTGAATCACCTTTGATAGAGGAGCTCCTTTGAGGAAATCTCCATTGAGGAAGTGGTTTTGATTTCTAATTCTCCTCTTTTCCCTTCTCTTCCTCCTCCCCTCTTCTCACTTTATTCTCCTCTATTTATAGAAACTAATAGGGATGAAATGAGGGAATGATTCATCAATGAGGGTAGGAGAAGGATTGGGCTTAGGTTTGGGTTTAGGGTATGGATTGGGTTTAGGTTATGAATTAGGTTTCGGGTTTAGGTTATGGACTAGGTTATGAATTAGGTTTCGGGTTTAGGTTTGTGACTGCTTTATACCACCGTTGGAATCGACTAATTGTCGTTCCTTAACTTGTCGCTTTAATGTGATTTCATCATTTACGCTCAAATTCCTACAAAGACATGAAAACGAAATAATTACTATAAATATAATAATCGAAACACTAACATGTATAAATTAAGGGATATATTATGTAATAATTATGTGAATATCAAATACCCCCAAACCTATATTTTGCTAGTCCTCGAGCAAAACAAAAAAAAGAAAATTCTAACTCACTTTCGCAGGAATCATCGGTTGCACTTACCTTAAATGTGCAACAAGGCTTTAAACCCCTAGATTACCTCTAGTGGACGAGTTATAGTCTCGTGAGGGTTTCCAGAAATGTTACCCACAAACATTACTGACTCAATCAAAACTTGGTCAAACAGTGTTCATTTTAAAACTTCAAGAAATGCAGAAAACAAATAGTGTCATTTTAGTGTATCAACAAATCTCCAAATAATTTAATATTCTCCAAAGGTTAGAAAAAATTCATAATCATCCTCAACTCAATGTGTGTGTGTGGATAGCACTGTCAACATAACTTTTCATTTCAGAGTAAAACAATGACTAAATCTCCTGTAGAAAGTTTGTTTTGACTTCAAACCTCTCATGTCACTCACAATAAAGCACTCAGAGATTTGGTATTTCACTCAGTTTATATGTGAGGAAAAGAGTAATTAATGGAAAACAATCATCTCACATATAGTAATATGAAGAACAGACTTTTCAAGAATGGAATGAATATGATCTCATGGACAGGAATATCAATTACTTTTGGAAATGTTGAATCAAACACCATAGGTCTTAGTTATTAAATCTCCACATCTTCAGAACCAACCTTTACCTAAGATCAACTAGGACTTTGTTGGGTTGTAATGGGGGTAGGGTAATGGTTAATGGGGGATGTCAAAGGATTATAACAAAAATTTCTAGGAATGTATACACCCATTATACGTACAATTAGGGCTGTCAAGAATAAATCAATGTTGCGCACCATCAATTTTTTTCTTCATTCTCACATCTTTATCCTCATTCACATTCTTCTTCTGTTTCCTTCCTTTTTTTTCTTTCTTTCTTTCTTTTTCTTTCTTGCTTTCTTTCTTTCATAGATGATTTATGAAATATTTCATATTTTGATCTTTCATGCCTTTTTTACACCAAGTATATTCATTCGTACACATTCCCAAAAAAATTGGGTAAAGGTTAATGGGTTAACAAATAAAAGTTAATCTAAGGCTCAAAAGGCTATAAAAAAGGTTAATGTTATGGGTAAGTTAAAAAGTTAGTTAATGGTCTAAAGAAAAAAAAGCCTAGATCATTTCCTAAGTTCGGGTCAGTATTATGACATCTCAATTGAATAAGCCAAGAAGTTCTACTGTAATAATTCAATTTTTATGTCATTCCCAAAGCAATTGATCAAAAGAATGAAAATAATGAGATCATCAACGAGATAATGTAGACTCAAGAAAAATCAGAGTTTATGTATAACCCTCAGAAAAATAGAAAGGCTCAAAGCTTTCAGGGTTAAGTCTCTACTATTATTCTAAGGTTTTCTAGTATATATTTCACTCATCAACTTCAAGTTATGCTAATATGACTCATGGTGCAAAGTTAATCGAGTTGAAAAATCTTATGAACTAGATCTAACTTAAGGATCTTAATAAACTTTCAGTCTTTATCAATATACCAATATGTCAAGTTGGCTTGCATTTTCTTGAGCATAAAACATTTAAAATCCATTTTCACAAAAGACCAAATTGTTTTGAAAGAATTTTTTTTTTTTTTTTTTTAAGAATAAGAAAAGAAAACACTACAAAAAAAACGAAAAATCACCGACTCATGAACCCTACCCCCAAACCTAATCCAAACATTGTCCTCAATGTTTAACAAAATAATTCTGACAAATGAATGAAGTAAGTACATGAGAGGAGGTTAGAACAGTATTACCGCGGTGAAGATTTTACCAATTTCCAAGAAGTCATCCATCAATGAGGCTCATAAACATAAGAATCATGGAGTTTTCATTAGAAATCGATAAAATGCAGACTCGACACTAACAAAGAAAACTAAAAAGAAAAAGGCAAGTTGTAAGTCAATATTGTTACGGAGCTAACGAGTATGAGTGAAACACAACTAAATAAGGTACTCAAAAATCAATTCAGACTAACAGCAAAGACACACAACTAAAGCTAGGCTGTCTCCCAGTAGCGCTTGGTTCAACGTCATCAGCCCGACAAATATTCTTCTTAAAAAATGGTGTATCAAAAAGTGTAGAGGAAGAATATGACAAATACTTAGCCCATGGTCGTATATCAACAACCTGAACAGTTGAGGATCAGTCCACCAAAATATAGCAATCACATGGGGCACCAAATACAATAGGA
This sequence comes from Berberis thunbergii, assembly GCA_003290165.1. Classification (NCBI taxonomy): domain Eukaryota; kingdom Viridiplantae; phylum Streptophyta; class Magnoliopsida; order Ranunculales; family Berberidaceae; genus Berberis; species Berberis thunbergii. The sequence continues at coordinate 278,889 of QNQO01001383.1, read as the reverse complement.
CATCCCAAAAGTGACCAGTAGTCATAATCATAGGATTTTTGTGTGCTCCAAAAAGGGAACATCCTATGTCTGGTTCCAAATCAGATGATTGAATAATTTTCACAACAGGATGGTGAAAACTGAAATCCTCATTACAACACAAGGGATCGGTGAAGGTAGCCTTAGTAATTGGGAATGTGATGCAAGTAGATGAGACGATGAATATATCAGGTGGTACAGGCTCATCACATGAATCATATAGAGATATTGGTCTAGACAACTCATCACCTGAAAATGCATACCTGAGGGTGTCAGGTAATTGTTTAAGGTCAAGCTCAGGTGGCTCAACTGATGGGGCTAGTTTTGATTCACTGAGTGGAAGAGGCTTCACTTTAGACTTCCATTTATAACTAGGATCCACAATGGGGACTGAGTCAAGCAAATCATTGACTTCCCTAATGGAATCATCAACATCAAAGTCTAAATTAAATTGAGTCAAACAAGCCTCTAAACAGTCAAGGGGAGACTCTAAAGAATGTTCACAGTTTGATTCGATGCATGAGTCACTAGGGAGGCATGAGTCAACATGGGAAGGAGATGTCTGTAGTGTCTCAGAATCGACAGGTTCATCAATAAATGAGTCACTAGGGAATTTTTCTGACTCTATCTCAGGAAGTGACTCAGCTATCTGACTCAAAGTCATCTCAAGTTTCATGATAGCTTGAGCATTTTGTTGAGAATTAGCTATCAATTCTATGATGTTCTGAGAGTTTTGTGCTCTAAGTTCGGTGATAGCCTGAGAGTTTTGTTCGAGTATGGTTCCTATTCACTGCATGACACAAGTTAAGGCGTCCTCTAAACTAGATGTGTTAGAAGGAGGAACAACTCGATGAAATTGAGACTCATTATCAGGAATGAAAGCTTGAGGAGTCTGATGAGTGTCTAGAGGGCCTTCATGGTACTGACCATGAGCCCATGAGAAGTCAGAATGATAAGCTAGACCTGGGTAATAATCTAAATATGGATCATACTCAGGTCGTCACATGTCATAAAATGAATTGACTTGCTCGGAAAAATAGGCTGGATAATCCCTTGTGTTCATTTTTTTTTAAAAGCACTAACTCTAAAAATATACACAGGCTCACATGCAATCAACAACCAATAAATGCACAAGAAACATGCCTCCCTAAGCAATCAACGTTTTTGAAATCAATTATTTTTTTTATCTTTGGGAGACAATTATTTCTTATGTAATCTTTATGACACAGCAATGGGTGCTACAAGTTGATCCTAAGAGTGTACACTTTACACCGCAAAGTTCAAAATCAGTAGGCTAGAGTTTTATTTCAAAGAAACTGGATTATCACACAAGATAAGGATGTCACAATGGTCCAATTAAGTACTTCCTTGTGCTACCGCTCTGTAAGCCAATAGATGTGAGAACGATGTGATGTTAAATGCACACTTGAGGCTTGTGTTCCTAACCAAAAACTGTTGGTTACACCAATTCTTCTTGTGGATCGTAGCTTACTTATGACTCGGCGTACCGGGTGAATTACCCTTGTGGCAGTGGCCTCTCGGAGTTCATTGAATGATTAAACCCATCGTCACTTTTAGCTTTGGTCAACACAAAAATTATTGGATTCACCTTGGTCTTGGTTGTCCTATGAACACCGTACCTAAAAGATGTTCTATCTAACTTGCTAATTGATTTTAATTATGTTAGGCTATTGGTTGCACACAGCTGGAGTGATGAGGTGGGATATCAAGTCCCACCAGTTTCTATTTATAAGATGGGTCTGCTTATTAAGAATTACTAAAGTTTAGCATCCACAATTACAGAAATTAAACAACCAATCACACAATTTCAAACAATTACACCAAGCACCCTGGTCGCTAATATGTTGCGTGTGATAGAAATACTTACAGTGTGCGTATTCCGTTCTGCACAAAAAGTTAGCACAATTCAAAAAAAGTCCGACTTCTTTTTATATATTTCAATCAGCACACAAGCACATGCAAATAAATTTACTGGTCTTGGTCTTAGAAGTCGGATTTCTAAATCACAAGAAATTATTGGGTACAATTAAAATTGTTTCCCTAAAATTTATTATGACTTAGAAAATTTTGGGTTTTTTTTTTTAAGTGATTAAACAAAATGAAAAATAGTAAAGTTCTCAAAAATTATTACACCACACACTCTAAAACGAGGTGAAAATAAAATTACAACTCTCATCACAAAATAAAAAAAAAATTTTATTTGCTTGATGTTTTGCAGGATCGTCCAATATACTTGAGAAGCGTGTAATCTGCAAAATCAAACACAAAATGAGTGTAAAAAGAACTTAATAAAATAAAAATAAATTTTTTTTAAAAATTTTTTAATTTTTTTTTATAATTAGTGAAAATAAATCTTAAATTCAATTACACCGCAACCTTCCCCGGCAACGGCGCCAAAAACTTGATGCGGATTTAACTAACCTAAATAAATAGGTTAAATTAACCCACTTGTAATAACCGCAAGTGCACGGTGCCTAACTGGTAGACAACGGCAAGTACGGGTCGATCCCACGAAGAAGGTGAATGCAAGTGAATTTTAGAATTTAATTAAACTAATTTATAGGAAATGGGGTTACAACATTTTTTAAATATACACTAAAAAATAAATTAAAAATAAGAAAAATAAAATAAGAGATAGATGAAATGGGTTTTGTGGGCTTTGACTCACCAATGAGTTAGTAAAATTATTGAAATCTAAATTACTGAATTTAAAAACGAGAAGCGTTAGGGATGATAATCTCTTGCTTACACCGAATATGTGATCGTTAAAATCCAATTAAACTTATACCATGTTTCTATCAAACATTAACAAATTATTTCAAGCAAATATGCTCTTACAAAGTATTAAGTGTCTTTTTAGGGCACACTTAATCAAAGTTTAAGCTTAATATTTTTAACACATGCTTTGAATATTAATAAAGGGCAATTCTAACTACCAAACATATCAAGTTTAATTTCTCGAACATGCAAGGTGAAAGCAATTTATCAAAATTCAGAAATAAATTGTAATTAACAATTAAGTACACAATTCAGTAAAATAAATCAAAATAACTTATACAACCCATTTAGTTTATCACAAGCTCGATATGGTGGCACTCAGCAGATCAGCAGGTGGTTGTGCACGAATCCCGATGAAAATGGTCCCAACACACTCTGTGGTGGTACAGAGCAAAACCGGGGGTGTGAATAGCCAAATAACCGAATTTGACTCTTTCTCCAGCCTCTGCTACAGTACTGCCACAGCGCTGCTCCACCTTCTTCTCCAGCGCTACAGCGGCTGTCTCGCGGCTTTCCTTCGCTCCTCGCGGCCTTCCTCGTCCTCAAATCATCTCCAGAACCTGAAAAAGAGAAATAGAGGGTGAGGAAACACCAATAAAACCGCAAAAACAGAGAATGGAAACGAGGACAGGAGCTCCCTATTTCTGAGTTGCGAATGTTGTCTCGCGAAGTGGTGGCGGAATTGCTCAGTCTGGTCGTGACGGTGGTCGCGAGAGAGGGAGTCAAGAAGAAGCTCGAGACGAAGAGAGGCCGAGAAATGATGGGAAACAGGGTCTGCGAGGCGGAACAGAGTCGCGGTGTGGCTCTGTTTCGCGGCGTGGTTGCGGTGGTTCTGTCGCGGCTAGTCGTGGTCTGTTGTGGTGGTGGGACTCGTGCGGAGGTGGTGGCGGTTGTGTGGACAGGGGAGAGGAGCAGAGAGTGGTGGTGGAGGGAAAATTGGACGTGAAACAGGGTTGTCACACCCCTGTTTCACGGTGGTGACGGTGGCGGTTGCAAGGTGACTGTGTGCTGAGTAAGTGGAGTGAGTGAGAGATGGATGAGTGGTGAGGGTGATTGTGAATCACCTTTGGGAGAGGAGCTCCTTTGAGGAAATCTCCATTGAGGAAGAGGTTTTGATTTCTAATTCTCCTCTTTTCCCTTCTCTTTCTCCTCCCCTCTTCTCACCCTATTCTCCTCTATTTATAGAAACTAATAGGGATGAAATGAGGGAATGATTCATCAATGAGGGTAGGAGAAGGATTGGGCTTAGGTTTGGGTTTAGGGTATGGATTGGGTTTAGGTTATGAATTAGGTTTCTAGTTTAGGTTATGGACTAGGTTATGAATTAGGTTTCGGGTTTAGGTTTGTGACTGCTTTATACCACCGTTGGAATCAACTAATTGTCGTTCCTTAACTTGTCGCTTTAATGTGATTTCATCGTTTACGCTCAAATTCCTACAAAGACATGAAAACAAAATAATTACTATAAAATATAATAATCGAAACACTAACATGTATAAATTATGGGATATATTATGTAATAATTATGTTAATATCAACCACCTCCGTGAAGAACATACATGCCCGTATGTCTCTCTCATATAAAGGAGGACTACTCCATCATCCATGCCTAAGTGGGGACATCACATACAGGCGTGCATCGCGGATACTCCTAACTATATGAGTACCAAAAGCCACTCATGGGCTATCAATGTGTATAAACTCACGTCACATTTTTTACGGATAAATATCATAGCCTATTTTACGCATACAAATTCACCATATTTTCGCAAGACTAACCCGAAGGTTATTTTAGTTTCTCTAGTAAGAAATGGGTGCCCCAACTCCGCAAGACGACCCGCATGTTATTTAGTTTCTCTAGTAAGAGAGGGAAAATAATAAACAAAAGAAGTGTAGTAGTTCTAAGTGATACAAGTCCAAGTGGTTCATATTTTCAGAAATCAAGGTTTACCAACATCATTTATTTTTGATAATTCAGAATTCCTTCACAATGATAGTTTGTCATACATAAATCGATTCACAATCGTATCCACCCACATTTTTGAGGAAAACATAACATATTCATAAATCATGCTTTATAATAACACAGTGATCAAGTAACGTTTTGTCATTCATAAGTAAATCAATCCACCCATTATTTTTGGAAAAATGTAATCATTTCAGATGCATACATAAAGGCGAACACCATTAATCTTAAATGGTCCTACATCAATAGAATCAATGAGACATCAAAACAAAATAAACCATAGTGCACAATCAAACACTACTTCACATAGTACTCACCATATGAATGGGATTTTAGGGATAACACATACATCCTAGTTTGGCAGAAAGTATCTCAAATACTGAATCCAACAAAGCCACTGCATGCATTCTCTGAAAAGACAATTTCAACACAAACAGGAAAGTGCTTGACAATCATAGGTGAACACTAACTTACACCAAAGCAAGCATCCAAATCCTAGTAGAACACACATATCTTAAGTTGTTTGAAAACATCCACAAATTCCTAGCTATCACCAAATAACTCCTTTGAGTATTTCCATACAATAAAGAGATATGGGATTTCCAATACCATTCACCCAAAATTGCATGTTTGCCACTTACAAACTAAGGTCCCCACTGTGACAAATTCACATGCACTTACGTGCATATTGCAAGTAACACATTGGTTTAGAAAACATAACAAGGTATAATCCATCTTCACCACCTATTCACACACATCCAAATAATGACAGCACCTAAAACATGGCACAATTTACTCTGCCAAATCACTACAAACTCAAGCTTAAATGATATACTGCTGCTTCAAGAACTTCAACACACTTCCATTAGTGACTCAAGTTATCAAATCATTATGTAATGGAACACTTTAACCCAATTAAATCTGTCATCTAAATGAAAATCTTCCACTTCTTCTAATTCGTCCAATCTCGCAATTTTGCTAACTCTGATAGATTGCATCAACAGTTAGGCTTGACTATTTACTACACCAACTCAAAATATCTCCAAATTTTCATATCATAGGCTCTAATATTATAACACAAAATTTCCAGTAAAATCTTTGAACTTCCTAAACCCAAATCCGTCAACTCCTACCAAATCAAATTCGACCAACTATACACTTCATGTTCATAGTTCAGTATCCAATTTCCCAATCCATAATCTATGTTCCTCAACATTGTAAACTAACCTAATTACAATCAAGATCCAAAGAAAATCCCTTACATACTAATAATACTTGGAATAGCAATGCATAAGAAGGTATAAATAAAAAACAAAACAATAAAAATATTCAGAACTCACCAATCAATCAACCCCAAACCCAAAACTATAACAAACCAAATAATATATCTCAACAAAATGTATGAACTAGTAGGAAGAAGAACTCACTGATTCAGCCTCTCCATCCATCATCACAGCATCTTTGGCAATCTCCTCTGGCAAATCAAACATTGTTCCTTGAACCCCTTCATCAGCAACCAAGCTGATTTTTCCATAGAAGCTCAGACGAAGTGAAGAGTTTACCAGCCAGCAGATCTGTCGAAATAAATTAGTACAATCCTCTTTTCCTTGCAACAGTCCCTTGGCCGTCATCATCAACTTAGCCACCATATTCATCACGACACTTCTCTCCACAAAACCCCTTCACCTTCACACCCATCGAGCGCAAGGCCCTTCACCTCCCATTACTGATCACCTCACGCAAAAATCCATCACAGCATAACCATTGTCGTCCCCAATCTCTGTCCCAACTCGTACCCATACCACGTAGCACCATCGTCTCCCTCTTCACGTCAACTAGATCGCAGCCTTCACTCCATCTCGCATGCACATCATCCAGACCATCCATTCTTCCACTCAGTCCTCCACATGCACGCAAGCCCGTCTCTCTCGCTGATCCCCTGATCATCGTCCATCTCTTGTCTCTCCCTCGATCTCATCTCATCTCCTGATCACAGCCCCTCTCGCCAGTTTCGTCTCTCACAATCAGCCGCCATCGAAGAAGAAAACATAAAGGAGGAAAAGATGAAGGAAGAAGGAAAAAAGAATAAGGAATGAGAAATAAAAGAAAATAGGGTTTTCTCTGTATAGGGTGGGTGGCTATTCGCCCTTACTGAACTTTTGAAAACACCCACCTTCTAAACTCACCAAATAAACCCTAAAATTTTGAAACCTGAATTTAATTAAATGTAAACCTATTTTATTTTATTAAAAATAAAATAAATTAGTTTATGAAATTTAGGGGTGTTACATCGACCTTGCGACTACCCTTGAAGTCGAGACCACCTTACAACCACCCTGCGAGACCCTTCGACCACCCCTTTGAGGCCGAGACCACCCTTGAGGCAGAGTCTTTGACCTCGTTGTGAGATTTGTGAGAAATGAGACTGAAATGAAACAAATGAGATTAGTATGAGAATGAGATGAGGGTATTCCCTATTTATAGTTAAGGGTATTTTAGTAATTTAACCAGTTAAATGGATATTCGCATGCCCCAAATAATAAACGGATATAATCGGGATATCTGTATCCACCCCAACCTCCATATATTCTTAACCAAATCAGCCCCAAACGAGGCGAGTGGGGCGGATATCCGTGAAAATCCGCCCCACTGCCATTCCTACATCAAATATCTGTACTATTCCCTGATTCAAGGTGGCGAGGGAGGCGCAAAGCCCGCCCCACCACTGCCCATCCTCCTCGGGCTGCTGCCCTTGAATGCATCCTGAGGAGGATGTCGGTGGTGGGTGGGCCTTGCGTCTCCCTCGACCCCAAGCCCTCTTGAAATAAATAGTTCGGTTGTCATTAACCTGATTTTTAGATTTCAAAAATATCTCTTTAGTATTTACAAAAAGAAGTCAAAAGAAAATAAAAAATGTAAAATGTGTTCATATGTAATTCAATGAAATACTATTAAACTATTTTTTAACCTCGCATATTTAAACTATTTACAATAAAAATCAGTCTCTGTAAATTTTCATTAATTATTCTTAAGCTTCTAATATAATTTATTTAAAGTCTTTTAATTATTTATAAATTATATAAAAACCCTTACATCTAACTTTTGTATTTCTCATTTTGCCTGCACATTTCATAATTTTGCAAACAAAATCAATCCCTTTCAAACATTGACAATTATAATTATGTCCCTAACATAATTTATTTAAAGCCCTTTATTTATTTATAAACTATACATAGGTCTTAAAATCATATATATATAATAATAATATTTTTCTTAACATTGAATTATTGTAATAAAATAAAAATATTTAATATCCACACACGTAGAACGCATTGACACCCTAGTGTTTTTCAAGTGACTCCAAATGTTTCAAGCATTTTTCATAGTTTTATAAATATTGAAATGTATTAATATTTGGTGGCAATGATATCCATGATGATGAGATCAACCTCACCAAATTTCACTGAGTTAAAAAAACCCTTAGTCAATGAGTTTCCCTACATAACTATATATTTGATATTTCCATACTGTCAAGCGTGAGGTGCCAAGGTCCGTCGCTAGATCCTTTGCGAGGCGAGGCGCTTTTACGGTCGAGCTTTTTTTTTTAAGTAGAGATTTTAGTGTAGTAACATTTACCTTGACTAATGTATGGCTCTGCAGCACTCTAAGGCTAGGGCATAGCGCTTTAAACTTTAAAATAAAAATAGAGCTGCGATAGTGCCCCCGACAACATAGGATATATTACTAAAAAATAAAAAAATAAAAAAATTAGTCAATGGGTCCTCTCCCTGTATATAAGATATGGTTCTAAGCCAGGATTGTGATTTCGTTTTTCGAGTTAATTTCGATTTCCTGGTTTTAAGAAATATTTCGTTAAATATTTTGTTTTGTATAGAAACGACTTAAAATTTTTGGTTGTGTTTTCGAAATTAACAATATAAATTATGTATTTTTAACTTTTAAATATTATCACAACTTGTAGTGTCATACAGACTACATATTACATAAGAATCACTCACGTAACAAATTTTTGATACTAAAATAACATTATAACATGCTAGTCTCTTTTCTCATGAAAATTTTAACATATTTCAGATTTCAAAAGAGATTTCGGTAATTTCAAAATAAAAAATATTTCGTAACATTTTGACATATTTTGATAAATCACAACCTTAGTTCTAAAGTGGATATCAACAATAATCCAATCCAATCAATCGCCATCTTGACCAGAACTCAAGATAACTTCCATTTCTATATGTATTTCCATCTCAGTGTATAATCCACAGCATGATTAAGCTGATTATATTATTTATTGTTATGACCAGCCCATTTGCTCCTAATCCATTCCTCTACAGTTCCCCCTGATCATTGACACTTTTTGTCCAATAGTATAAGAGAGAATAAATATAACTTTGCAACAACAGTAGTCGAGTTGTTTAAAAAAAATATTTTATGATGTCTCTTTGGGTTTTTTTTGACAATTGTGCTTTCTGTAAAATAATGTTTACGATTGTGTTTTAAAGAAAATGAGTAAAAACTGTAAAAGACCCCAAATTAGTACCCTAGATTTTTTTTCTTTTCTTTTGGCGTTTCCCACCCTTAAAGAAAATCCTAATTCCAAGCAAATAGCTTTTGTTTTGTACAAGTTAAGGTTCATGTGTTCAGAATTAGTATTCTCCCAATTATATATTAATGATGATGATAATGTGCCACATAAAAAAAATGAAGAATTTTAAACTGGAAGTCCCCTCCAGTCTAGAAAGTATAGAATCAAATTTATTTTCTTTCATACTATTTTCATACAATTTTACGGGTATAATACAATGTATCATCGGATGCGAGTAGATTTGCATGCCAAAATACTCTCATCCAGTCAACAACAATACAAGCAAAAATAATATGATATCTTTAGTGAACAATGGCTTAAGCAATTAATAATCAGTGAACCCTAATCTTTTCATTTTAAAGCTCTGGTCACTTTACAACTAGGAACAATTGGAGGTAAAACTGCAGATGGAGTCAATCACAGAGTATCATGTGATGACCACCTTGTAAACATTGCTAAGCACTCCTTAGGCAAGTACTCCGGAGCTGTATGGCCACCTCCCTGCATAAACAACCATGTTACCACTCTTAGTTCAGTAATATTTCGAATAATTGACTGAAACGTGAAAGGAATTGTCTTGCCTTTACAGTGGCAAAAGTCATGTTATTGGAATATGTCCTTGTGTACCTGCAAACAAGAACACACACTGAAAAATTAGTTTCAAGATTGAAGCTTCATCTAAATCTAGTTGAGACATGATTATGGGCCTACCCAGCAACTTGACCATCAACAAACCAGGGTCTCCAGTCATCGATGATGGAATAGTTTAGTGACTTTATCCATGCTTCTGTGCCAAGATATGGGACAAGGTAATCGTGATCACCGCTATTAAAGCATAAAACCCACATCAGTTAACCAAGCATTGCGTGAAACTATAATTATAAAAGTGAATTTATATAGTAGCCTCACCTATATATCAAAGAACGGTAATTTCTTTTACTTAGAAACCGATGATAATCAATACTACTTTTCACATCTTTTGTATAAGGTAAATCCCATTTGCACCTAATCCATTCCTCAACTGTTCCCTGGTCATTACCATTTAATATTTCCAAAACGCATCACCATATGTAGAGACTATATTTCCATATGGGTAATGATTATTCTTATAGACATTTTTGATACCTTTCGGATGTGAATTGCCTTTTGAACTTTATCGTCGTTTGCCCAATAGTAGGAGAGATAATAAGCATAACTCTGCAAAGACATTCAGACTTTGATTAGATTGTGATGCAGGTTGGAAAATCAAAGAAACAAAAAATTCACTTCAGTGATAGTTTGGTAACGTATTTGTTTAATTTTTTTATGTGTGTGAACTGTGAATCCATCAGAGTGAGACTTACTCTACATCGCAGATCAGGAACTGGAGGTCGTGATAAGAAAAGTTTGCTTGAATTTTCATGAAGTGATCTTCTATATGTCATACTTTGTTTTGGCTTTGGAGCTGCTAATGCACACTTGGGCTCCAAAATGTGTGCGCTATTAAGTCCTGAAGTACACTGCAAGTGAGGATTACCATCACGTCGATCAATTGAGCTTAGATAAAAAAAAAATCAATAAACATGAATACTTCATTCACAACAAATTGATCACCCTGACCTCTGAGGCGGCATCAAGACCTTTGATGCAGAGTGTATTACTGGAAGCTACATTGACGTACTCTGCCCCACAACTTTGCTTCACCGACTGTGAAGAAGTATGCAAATAGAAATATTACTCTTTATCTTGTGATTACAGATAAATAGACAGAGTTGGAAGTTGACTACCTCATAGAGTTCATCAGAGAGGATTCCCATGCGATGAGCATATGGAATTCTAGAATTTATCAGTAAGTGACCATCTGTCCCTGGATTCCCAAGCAAATACCCCTAAATCAAAATCCACTCAATGAATAAGTAGCCAGCCATTACTGAATCCTCCAGAATTTATTTTCTTGATCTTTTGTCACTATGGTACAACTAACAAATTAGTATCAATTAAAATTTTCCAGTTATGAATCTCTTTAATTAGGATTTCCTACTCTAATGAGACACAAATTTCACATGAACTCTATAGCTTTGGTCATGTCAACTGCAAATCTCAGAAGGGAAGCCTCATCAGGATTACGTAGCACTATTAAGATTGGTGAGTCAAGGATGATAATGAGAACAACCAGTCAATTTAGCCACCTATTATGTGAAGAGATCTGTCTATAATCACCATACCTAGATGAAGATCGCATAAAGTTCAAACCTTGAAAACACATAAATTTCTATTACACACAAACCTGAAAATTGATAGATGGTTTATGACCAGCTTCAATACCTGCAACACAACAAAATCATTCATAATATTAGAAATGCTGAACAGGGAAACATCATAGCTCACAATTTTAGGTGCCCCTTTCAATCAAAGAAAAATACATATATACTTACTATAATCGAAAATAAGTTTAAAATTCTACCTCTAGCTACCCTTTTTAAGCAGAAGTAATTTCCAAAACTAGAAACCTTTGACAGTTTATGATTTAGTCATCATTGGGTTTGTCACTTGTTAGTTGTTACACTTTAAATTTAATGCAAACGATGTTCTTAATGAATTACAACGTAAACTCCATAAATGACTTGATCCAAGAAAATAATATCCTCGTTTCTAAGTTAAACTAGTATTTACATAAATACTACGGTATTCCGTTGTGCAGAATACTATCAACATCCAACCATAAATACCCAGCTGCTTCACATTTTGCAACTTGTGAAGCCAAATAGGACAATCACCTATGATTGAACCCTCAAAATAAATAAGAGATTTAAAATTACCATCTGAGATATCTTTAGCAACAATTGGAATCGTTATGCCTGAATATGAATCACCACCGATATAGAGAGGATTTGATAGGAACTCCGGATGATTAACTAACCACTGCTTGCAACAGAAAATTAAATCAAGAAAAATGCCACCATAAAAATTCACGACATTCTAATTAGAGTGACAGAGAGTTCAGTACATGGGAACGTGAAGCTAATGTTCATTAGCTCAATAGCTATCCAAATGTACATAATGCTTCAGCATGTGTGTCTGACTTCTTTACCTTTCGGAGAAAATTGTAAGTTTGTTTTGCTGATTTTGTATCAGTATTATTGTCTACTCGTAAGCTTCTTGAATATGAAAACCCAGTCCCAACAGGTGCATCAAGAAATATAATGTTGGATACCTGAAACCACAAAAATATAAATAAAACATAAATGCAAAAAACAGTTCGATTACTAAATCCTGAATTTTGGTATTATGAAAGAACAAAGTTATTAAGTCACCCCTGCTCCCAACTCTGCCTGTCGAGTAAATATAATCTGCAATATCCAAAGTACCTCCAATACTGAAGTTGTACAAAGTTTCACATCTGAAATTTACTTTTCCTAAAAAATTACCCTCCAATACTGAAGTTGTACAAAGTTGTACAAAGTCATGTTATTGAATCTGTAATTAGTCGTCCAAGCTCCACAATAACGAATTCCATAGCAACAGGAAACATTTAAGTATCATAGACGACAGTTTGTACATTGAGTTTGAGAAATATTTTTCATCTATATTAGCAATTTGGAATAGCTGAAGAAGGGTAAGTTATTACAGTACCTTTGTCCATGAATTGGGATTCAACACCAAAGTTGGCAAGCTTCCATCATACTCGGAAACCTTGAAATACAAAGGACCTACAAACCATCCCAATATAGAACAAACTTCATCTCCATCTTTGAAAATAGAAATTCAATGAACTCACTACTAATCAAAGAAAAATAAAAAAAATAAACCACCTATTTCAATTGCAAGTCCAGTGAGGGCAGAACAGCCAGGACCTCCTGAGATCCAAAGCATAAGAGGATCCTCACTTGGCTTCCTTTCAGACTTAATAAAGTAGTAGAAAAGTTGTACATCCTCATTGTCATCCACACCCACATATCTGAAAAAATACAGAACATAAATGAAAATCATCACAAACATGAAAATCACCATTGACTAAATTAGTGAAACAAAAATAATTGCACCAGTTATGATACTTAGATACAATATACATGCCCTGTTTCTAATTCGAACGGCAGAGGTCCAGTAAAGCCCGGCAAGTATCGAACTATAGATTGTGAAGCAACATAACTGGAAGAGAGTAGTAGAAGCAGATTGAAACAAATAAAAGCTCTAGACAAGTTCTTTGTTGCTACTGGGTGATATGTTGTTGCCATTTCTCACAGCCCAGAACTGTTACCTCAGCTGTCAACTAATCCAAGTGACTACCAACCATCATATATATTAGATGAACACGACAGAAGAAGAAGAGAAGATGATAACATTACCGTATGGTCTTATTTGTTTTTCTTCTAAAATGGAAGCTGAAGTCATGAAGTGGAACACGTTGTTTGAAATATTTATTTTTTATTTTTTCTATTTTTGATTAAAGTAAGTAATAAATAGGTGTTGATCACTTAACACTTAGTGCTGAGTAAAAAATTATTTCAATAATAATTTTACAATAATAATTACTGCTTCATCTTCTTAAAAATAAGTAGGATTAAATTTTGACGAAACACATTTATTCTTTTTATCAAATATTGTGATTCTACTTACTTTCATAATGACTCGATAAGAAATTTATTTCATTTCTCTCATTCCTCTTTATTTTCTTTCTCTGTATTTTTAAATTTTCTTTATCTCTCGAACTCTCCCGAGCAAATTGATAGTGAACAATCATAACTATCTTAAATATTAATATCACGTGAACAAATCGATATGGGTACTTTATGAGATTATATTGCAAACGAAATATTAGTAAGAAATTTTGTTTGATAATTTTTTTAAATGTACTTTATCATATTTCGATATTCTTGTAATAAAAGATATTGTAACATTCTCTATAATTTAAATAATTATTAGGTATGATTTTAAGCATAATATTTATGTCATAAATTTTTCAGTTCAATCAGGCAAAATTATCAAATAATTTTTATTCAGTACCTAAAAATAAACACATTTTATTTTTACAGTTTTTAATCTACGACATATTAAAAAATAAAACAAATAATTTATTTAAAAACTTGTTCAAAACTCCAAACTCCAATCAGAAGTTATCTAAAACACCAATCAGAAGGGTGGGGTCAATTTGATTTTGATGTACAAAAGCAGATAGAAATGTGTACCTAACCAAATTTTGATAAATTCACGGGAGTCTACACGTCCATATAGCCTGAAATATTGACTATGGACAATCTACTTCTTTCTATTGATCTTTTGTTGGCTGTAACATGTGTATGAATTATCCCCAATAAGATAAGAACAAAAAGGTCAGTCACATAAAGATAGAAATCAGTCTAATTGGCGAGGAAACCAGCGAGGAAACGCGCGAGGGAGGGGGGAGGACCCTCTATTCCCTTCGTGATGCGTGCAAAGGAGGGAAGACATGGAAGACATGCATCACGAGAAAGATAGAGGGTCCTGATTTCCTCGCCCATTCCCTCGACCGTTAGAAGTGGGGTTGATGGAGTTCACAGACCGTGACAACTTGGTGGACCTATATGGATTTTATTTCCTTAATTTTTCAAACCTAAAATAATAAGTCTAACATTAAGACAAGGAAGCTTAAAACACCTTTTGTAAATGAAGCTATAATACAAAAAGAGCTATTCTAGCTGTCGAGGGAGTGGGTGAGGAACAAACGTGTGCATTATGAGGGGGATGAATAGTCCCTTCCCTCCCTCGCTGTTTTCCTCGCCCACTTCCTCGACATTTAGAATTTTCGAATACAAAATTGAAACCATGGAATGTGATTTGGCAAAATTGAAAGGGTTATTTGCATTTACCCCTATATTAGATGTCTTATTCAGTTTTGCTTTCAATTATTATTGAGCATTTCTAGGGGGTGAGGCCCAAAGAGTGAGGTGGACGTAAGGCCGCTCTCTGGGATGATAGATGGTGGTGGGCGGGCTTTGCGCCCACCTCGCTCTCTGAGCCTTGCCCTCTAGAATCAGGGATTATTATTTGTATTGCACTTTTATCTTAAGATTAGCAATTAATGTATCTTAACCGTCTATTTTCAAAGCAGATTATTAAAATACCCCTGAAAAATCAAATACTGAGATTGAATCTTTCGTAACTCAAACATCTCATCTCGAGAAAATTTTAAGGTCCAACTGAAATCATAATCATATCTCGAGAAAAATTCAATATTTGATTGTAAAAAAATCTTGCATCTTAAACAATTCATCTCGAGGAAAATGTAACTGTCTAAATTTAATCGTACACACATCTTTAGGTAAATCTAACAGTCCAAATTTAATTGTGTTCGCATCTCGAGAAAATTCCAACAATTCAACACATGTCTCGAGGAATTTGACGTTTTAAATAAATTTAAATTTAATTTTCCCCAATGAAACAGAACTGACATGAGAGATGAAGGGGGACAAAATAGGAGAAATGAAGAAGTGGAGGAATGAAACCCTAACTTTATTATAGGGGTTGTGAAACAGATGAGGATTGAGAAGGAAGGAGAAAAGAGGAAGTTGAGGAATGAGGAAGAGGAGGGACGATGAAGGAGAAGTGGTGGCGAGGCTGTGAGATAGAGGAGGAAGAAGGGGACGTAGAGGAGGAGGAAAATAATCAAAATTTTATTGATTAAATATTTGGAGTGGAAAATTTGACAAGTTTTGAAGTTAAACTTGAGTTGCAAGTCATTTTCATCATCTCTCAGGTTTGTTCTGTTTCAGAGAGTAAAATTAAATTCAAATTTATTTGATGAGGTTAAGTTATTGCCAATAATTTATTATATAGAGGCAATTTATTTAGACGTCTGATTTTCTCGAGATGTATGTTGGACCATCAAATTCCTCATGTGTGCTAGATCATCAGTGTTCCCCGATATGCGATTTGGATCGTTAAATTTTTCTCTAGATGCGCACACAATTAAATTTGGACCACTATATTTACCTAGAGACGTGTGTGATTAAATTTGGAGTGTTAGATTTTCCTCAAAATGTGTTGTTTAAAATGAGATTGTTTGAGTTAGATTCATTATCTAGGTGAGTCACATGGAAGCTTGCGAGAATAAAATAGTCATGTCAATAAATAAAACAACAAATAAAAGTTATGTCAACAAATAGTTTCATACTACATATTTCATATTAAATATTAAAAAAAATTCATCACGATCTCATCTCACTCTAGATCGGGACGAAACGGTATCGGGATGAGATTGATCAATCCCAATACGACTCGGAACGGGATCTAAATCGCGGGAGAGATAACCACCACTAATTTCAGTTGGGCCTTAGGATTTTTCTCGAGATTAGATGTTTGAGATAAGAAATATTCAATCTTAGCCTTTGATTTCTCAGGAGTATTTTAGTAATTAATTTTGAAAATAGACTGTCAATGCACGTTGACTGCTAGTCTTAGGAGAAAAGTATAATACAAATAATTATTAAGGGCAAATTGAATAAGGGATGTATTATAGGGGAGAAAATGTAAATAACCCTTTTTTAAATTATGAAAAGAAAAATAGCGAAAGAAAAAATTACACTTTTTTGAAAGTTTTTTCGAAAAATTAAGAGGTTTTTTGGTTAATTTTGAAAAAAAAAATTTGTAAAAATACAACAACCAAAAATTACATTTTTACAAAGGTTTTTTTTTTTTTGAAAAATTTTGGGGTTTTTTGGTATTATCAATTCTTCTAATTATTTGTTGATTTTAGAAACAATTTCTCTGATTTTCTAATTATCATTTCTGCTACTTGTATTTTGATTTTTAAAATCATTACCTGATTTTCTAATTATATATTCGTTGGATGTTTGTTTCATTTCTTAGTATTTAAATTTCATTTGAATTGTTTAATAGATTATTTACGCGCATCTTATTTTCTTTACACACCAACTTAAAATCAAGACATCGAAATGAACTCGAAAATCGAAATCAAATTCCGTGATTGAAACAAAGTCTGAAACCTGATTTTTGTTTTGGTAGATGAATAAATTTATAAATTTAAATAAGAAAGTCAACATAACATTTTATTACTCTAACGTAACAGAGCATGACAGAACAACTTTTAAATGTGAATAATAAATATAAGTTGATCATGTTCATCTTCAGTGAAGACGTAATTATCCGCTAATCGTGTTTACCTACTTTAAATACAAGTATATTTTCCAGAAATTTCGGGTCTACTTAATATACATGAAGTACAAGCTAAGAATCTTATACATATTAAAATAGCTTTTAATAGTGTGCAAAGTTCGTGAGTGGTCTTGCAAGTTAACTTAATACTAATGTTGTTGGTGCGACATTAGCTCTAATATCACTTGTTGATGTACCAAATATCGACAAGTCCGAGCCCATTAGCTCTAATATACTAGTGTTTAAATACGATATTGTTTCCAAATCCCAACCGAACCGTATCAAGGGACGATATTGTTCCCAACTTAAACACTTACTCAATATTGTTTCAAATTTAAACACTAACTTTGAGTGCGTGTTGTTATTAGAGAGTGAACCATTTCTTTATAAACCTTAGTAACAACTCCTCCTTACTTGATGTTAGACTACTCAAACAACATTTAATGAGTTAATGATAACAACATTTACTGACATTAATATAATTCTGCAACAACATTTAATGAGTTCATGATATAAAAAAAATTTCAAAGATGAAAAAAAGCTGTCATTGAAAATTTGACATCAAAGCTTTTGCATAAATGACTACGTTAGATTATACACGTTTGCTTGGGTGCTATCTGTGACTTACACTCGGAACTCAGGAACTTGAGGACCTTGGGGTGGTACTATAGTCGTGCTTGAATTCATGAAAGGAGTTCCTTGATTCTTGTTAGTTTGATTTTTCACCGGAGGTACAAAGTTTCGGCATAGGGGATCCGAAATGTGATATCTATTAATTCTAAATGTACACTGCAAAGAAAAATTACCACAAACATTAACAAAGTATAGATAAAAACGTGATAAATTGGATTCATGAGAACAAATTGCTCGCCTGACCTGTGAGACAGCTTTAAGATCGTTGATACATAGTGTGTTATTGGGATCTACATTGACATACTCTTCTCCAAAATTTTCTTCACCGACTGTAAGAGAAACATGTAACCAAAGATTTTTCTCACTATCTTGCTACAATATACACAAATACACAGAATAGGAAGTTGCATACCTTATAAAGTTCGTGAGAGAGGATCCCCATACCATGGCTAAATGGAACTCGCGAATTTGTGTCCAAGTGTCTATCTGTCAAAGGGTTACCAAGCAAATATCCTACAAAAAAAGTTCATAAAATGAATGAAACTCAGAACCTTTGATAACACACAAGAAGCTCTCGTACACACTTACCTTAAGGTTGACAAGTGGTTTGTACCCAGCTGCAATGCCTGCGGCACCATGGAAATGTCAAAAGGAGTTGGACATATATTGAAAAGGCATTTCAAGACTGATTTTGGTACAAAGAAGAGCTTTAGAGAGCTTACCATTTGATATATCTTGAACAACAATTGGAATCCTCGTGCCAGAGTAAGAATCACGAGCAATATAGAGTGGATTTGATAGGAACTCTGGATGATTAACCAACCACTGCTTACATCATAAATTTTAAAATTAAGATGATACATCGCTACAAACATTGTTAACAGTAACATAAGCTATACAGAGTGACAATAGGAAACCATGAACTTGTATACCTTTCTGAGAAATTTGTGAGTTTGTTTTGCTGATTTTGTATCGCTGTTAGAACCATTTGAGCTTGTTGAATAGAAAATTCAGTCCCAACTGGTGCATCTAAAAATATTATGTTGGATACCTGAAAATTACGCAATAGAAAACAAATAAAGTTACAGAAAATTATTAATTAACTGGCTGTGAGAGCATCTAAAAATCCCATATCCCTACAAAACATAGGGTCTATTGTGGACGCCAAAGAGAGTGCCGCGAGTGGGTGCTTATTTTGTCAAATCATTTGAAACCCCCAGAATTCTGGGGTGTCAGGGTCTAGCATAGAAGAACTCTTCCCTTAAAAATCACGATGCTCCAAGAAGATGGTTGAAACAAATTGCTCATATTAACAGTTTGAAACAGCTGAAGAAGAGTGGTTATACCTTTGTCCATGAATTTGGGTTGAGCTCCAAAGTTGGTAAGCTTCCATTGTATTCAACTCTCTTGAAATACAGAGGACCTACAGATACCAAACCAAAATTGAATAAACTCTAATTTTCAAGAAAACAAAATATGTCTAGAAAAAGGTAGTAAGAAAATTACCTATTCCAAAAGCAAGTACACAGAGAGAAGAACAACCAGGACCTCCTGAAATCCAAACCACAAGAGGGTCCTCACTTGGCTTCCTTTCAGACTTGACAAAGTGGTAGAATAACTATGCATCATCTACACCCACATAACTATAAAAAAAAAAAAAAAAAAAAAAAAAAAAACCAACATTAGAAAGGCAGAGGCCCATTGAAGCCAGGTAAATGTTGGACTATAGATTGTGAGACTCCAACATTTGAGGAGGAAATTAGTGGAAGTGGAGTGAAACAAAGAATAATACTAAAAAACCTTATTCACCAGTGATAGTTCTGCCATGTCTCACAACCCAGGATGGAATCTCAGTTATGAACTAGTAGTACAAGTGACTGGTTCTGAACACTTATATATAGATAATGGTAATGATAAGAAGAAACGTTTGCTGGCAGGACCGCAACAATCCCTTAGCTAGTCGACTGCCTAAATCTCAACCGTTAATGATGCAGCATTTTTTTTCATTAGTGTAATTATGCATCCTAATCAACCATGACCTCTTGCTAAGATAGTAGGAGACTGCAAAGTCCCTATAGCACTACCGAAGATTTAATATGGTATGACGATATTACAAATATATACAAGTTTGAGGCACTCTGTGCATGTGCTTAGAACATACTCTTCAATACACTTTAATTAAATCTGAATATAAATATAAAACACATACACTTCTGTAACCAACAGAGAAATAGAGATTATTGAAGAGGAATTTGGTCTCTTTGAAGAGGTTCAAACAGTGACAACTTGCTCTGGCTTAGCTATTGGAATGGAAAGTTGAAATCTAGAGACCACTGTAAACCCAAAGTTTTGAATCACATGTGGTTTAACTCATTTAATGCCTTGGTTTACACTACAAATGTCCCATTTGAAGCCACAATGCCAAAATCGGTAAAGTAAACAAGGAGGTGCTTAGTTCAGACTTCTAACTTTTGAGTGCAAACAATCACCACCTAACTATCATTTCCCTATTGCTCAAGTCGGCAAGGGTGATATTAATAGGCTGCTACTAAATAACACCAACATTTCTACAGATAAACACTACCAAACTCCTACTTTCTGAAGGACAACACCACCGATAAAAGAATAAAAAAAAAAAAAAACTCTAACCCCTCTTCTCTCTCCCTTTTATCTCCATCAACCACCACCGCCACCTCCTCCTCCTCCCCGCCTCTTCTCTTCACCATTGCCTTCTCCTCCCCCACCTCCTCCCTTCACCACCGCCACCTCCTCCTCCTCCCCCGCCTCTTCTCTTCACCACTGCCTCCTCCTCCCCACCTCCTCCACCTCTTCTCCTCTTCCCTTCCTCTTCTTCTTCAATCACCATTACCACCATGCCACCGCTACCTCTCCTCCTCCCATCTTTTCCCTGGTGGTGATAGTGAAGGGGAGGAGAGGTGGCGGTGTCCCACCTCCTCCCATCTTTTTTTCTTTTCTTTTCTTCTTCTCCTCCTTTTTTTCTCCCTGGTGGTGGCAAGGTGGTGGTGAAGGCAAGGTGGCGGTGGTGAGGTGGTGGTGGTGAAGGGGAGGAGGAGGATGAGAGGTGGCGGTGTCCCACCTCATCCCATCTTATTCTTTTTTTTCTCCCTGGCGGTGGTGAAGGGAAGGATGAAGAGGAGAGGTGGCGGTGGCAGCTCTCCTCGTTTTTTTTTCTCCTTTGCACTCGCAGCGAGTCCTACGAGTGGGGGATCCCACTTGCAGAAACCGCTGCGAGGCCTTCTCCCTCGGGTCAGTTCCTATGAATAGGGAACCCACACCCGCCGAAATTTGGGCAAAATTCGAATTTGAAATTTTAAAAAAAATTAAATTGGAGTACATTGATATGGACTACATCACAGTACATGTATCTTAAAATTGGAGTCCTAATATGTGTTAGGATACACGCTTTCACAACGATTTTTGTCAACAATTCTCATCAAGTATTGGAACAGTTGGCTCGGGAATGAAAGACTGACAATCTTAATCCTTGTCATTGGAACTAAGAACCAAAAAACAGCTTCAGTCTGAATCTATGAATATAACTAGAAACAAATTTATTGAATAATCTAATATGATATGTTTAGTATAACAAAACTATTTATATGTAACATACACTGAGGTTGGACGATCAGAGCGACTCTCTCCCTTCTTTTCATGGTCCTCAAAGCTTTTTGCAGTGCCGGACAGAAATGACCTGTAAATAACAAATGGAAATGCAGATGGGATCTGAAGCTCATACTGTTTTATACTCGGGAAAAGAGATAAAAACAAACTAGAGAACAGGCATGCACCACATTACCATCCTTTATGCAGAACTCCACTCCTTCCTCAGGTGTTTTTGCAACAATTGTACAACCAACGAGCATTACTTGATACTTGACTGCAGAAGCAAGGAAAGCCCACAATTACTTAAACAAAGCAGTATTAAATCAAGAGAGTGTCATGGAAGATAATATTTTCAAGTTTAAATGATAAGCCAGTAAAAGAATTCTATGTTGCAGTACCCGTAAATTCATCTAAATCACCAGGTTTCTCATCCCTCTCCCCTTTCAACAGAACTTTCTTGATTATTCCACCGTCCTTGCAGATATTACTACCACGATCCAAGACAAGAGTTCTACCTCAAATCGAATAGTGGCGTATGGAGGAACATTATCAGGACCTTTTCTTCCATACCCCATATCAGGAGGTAATGTGAACAATGCCACTTCCCCTTTGTCATCATAACCACCACATGATCCAAACCAGTCACCAATTGACCTAACATATCCATCATAAACCAAATCGAACCAATCAAATAAATAAAATACGCTAACATGCAAACTTTAAATAACTGACCGCATGCTCATTTGGAGTGTCATTAAGAAGAGCTAAGAACTCACCTTCACCAAGCTTAAAAGTGAAGGGCATTCCTCTGTCTCTGCTCGAGTCAAATTTGCTTCCATCAAGTAGAGTACCAACATAGTGAACTAGACAATCACCAAAGAGAACTAAATCAATAACAATCTTTTCATAGAGCTAAACACACATAAAGCAAAACCCCACTTTTAGGAACCCAAAATCAACAAAGGTACAAACATAAACTAAGGAAAAAACTACAGTCTTTCTCATAATCAAACACCCACAAAATAAAAACCTGATGTCTAGTAATCCTAGTAGCAGAAATGTGTATGTTAAGATAAATGTGTGGTAAAAACCTGTAAGGATAAAATTATGAATGAAAAAATTAGGAGATACTAAGGTGTAGCGCCCATAAAAAACAAAATTAGAGAAAGACATTTAACGTGGTTTGGTTACGTGCAGAGGAGATCAAACACGGCGCCAATTAGAAAATATCTAAATTGGCAATTTAGTGTGAGGGTGTAAACGGAGGGGACAACCGTTGAAAACTTGGATGAAAGCGGTGAAGGAAGACATCCTTGAGCTTGGATTAGGTGACGATATGTGGAAAGACCGCATTGCCTGGAGAACCAAAATACATGTAGCCCACCCAGAGAGTATTGGGAATAGGCTTTGACGATGATGATGATCTAGTAACCCTAGAATCCACAAGGGGTGCTACAAAACAATGATATAGATTCAAGAACCACACTCTCTTGATGGTACGCAAACAATAAACAACCCAAAACTACTACAAGTCTACAAGAGCACCAACATAGTGGACTATATTCAGAACGGAATCACACCCGTATACATCATTATAAGTGTACAACCAACCTATTGAACTACATTGAGAAACATAATCATCAAATAAAACCGTACATTTACAAACAAAAACTCTTCGCAATTGGAAACATCAAATAAACATTGAACAAAACCCCATTTCTAAGAACCCAAAATCAACAAAAGGGTATCAAAATATCCAACTACATTGAAACATTATCAATAAAAACATCAAAATTGAGTTGAGGGTGGATGATTTCACCTGTAACTTCGTCTCCGAACTCTGGGGTCTCCCAACCATGACCAGACTTGATGAGTTTCTTCTTGATGCCCAGAGTGCCCATGACCTTCTCTTCTTCCACCTTGAGAGGTGGCTTGGATTCGATGACTTCGCCTGGTTCTTCCTCGAGATCGTCTTCGTCTTGGACTTGGGATATAGCGGTGTCTCTTCTCAACGTTACCATGGTGTGGGGTTTGGATCAGAGAGCGAGAGAGTGAGTGAAGAAGTCGAACTGGTTTGTTCAGGTTTTCAAAGTGTCGTGGCTCTACATAAAGGGTCTTGATTTTTTAAATATGTCGAAATTTTATGAAATATTTTTCATTTTAGAGTCACTGAATTTTCTTTCGAAATATATAATTTTTTTTTCAGTAGAATTTCTCTAAAAAAAAATAAACATTTCAGTTTCCTTGTAAATAACCTGTTATTTGGTGTTAAAATATTGTTATGCAACTAATTTTTAGTTAAAATGTAATTTGTACAACACTATAAATTATGAATTTTTAAATAATATTTAAGAGTTTAAAATGTATAATTTATATTGTTAAATTTAAAATTATAATAAATTGTTTTACTTTTTTTAAATAAAATAAAATATTTCTTAAAATTAAGAGACCGAAATTAAATCGAAAAATAATATTACAATCTGTGCAAATGATCGTGACAACGGTGACAAACGCCGTTACGTCAAGATTTATTTGGGCTGTGATGCAAGCCCTTCAACTTGGGAAAATACAAGCCCAATAACCAATCTGGGTTTGTTTAACACCAACAGGCCCAATGAACCCAAACCAAATTGCCAACTGCACAACTTGGATGTAGGCCAAAGTAATACATGAATGATCGTAGACCTGTTCAAGGTTTGGTTTGGTTTGGTTCGGTTTCAACCTAAAATCGCAAACAAAACCAAATCACAAACGATATGAGATGAAATTCAATTAATTGAAAACCGAAACAACCACAAAAAACTATGCCAAAATCGATATAAACCAAACCGACTTACTAATTTATTTTCAACCTGAAATCGTAAACGAAAAAACATTAGTTTGTTTGACAGAAATCCAAATTAGTGTGAAATTCAATTAATCAAAAACCAAATTGACCAACAAAAACTACGCTAAAACCGACCTAAACTGAACCAAATGACTGATTCCGTATAAAATATTAATTTTTAGCCTAACTATGTATCGGTTTGGTTCGATTTCCACAATTATTTTACCTTAGAAATCAAATCGAATATTTCAATCTCAAAATGTTATTATAAATTAATTAATTAATTAAATTAGATCAAGAATCCTGAAAGTTAGTTGTGATATTTGAGATTGCTTGCCTCACATAGGTCCCAATATTTAAGATATGTAATCTGTAATGGCCGTCCAAAGCTCCCCTGTTCTTGACCTCACTGGATCAGCTGGTTGTTGAGCAGTAGTGATTTTATTCCTGATCTAAAACTAGATTTGGATCACATCCCATTTTCATATCCATATAAATAAATGTTTTCAATTGTATTAAATTTGGAACTAATTTGATATTGAAACATGAAGACAAGGTCAAATTCTTTGGTGGATGTTGGATTTTTGTTAAGAGTGAGTGATGCCAAATAGGTATCAGCTAAGTTGATTGATTTGAAACAAATTGTATCACAAGTCCAGGGTTTGAATCGTGTCAGAGACATTCAATGGTTGCAGAATCCAATAAAAACACTGCTCATCTTTCAAAAAAAAATAGTGATGGATTGTTGGACGTATTATGTAAATGGTTGCAGAATTACTGAATCTTATGACATATGATTTCATGCAACCAAACACACCCTTAGTTTAAAAACAATCCATCCTAAGACACTTTTGGGAAATTTTGGGGTAATATATAAAGAAGATTAGGTATAAAACCATAACCATAATTAAGTTAGGATTATATCAAAGTCGACCTAAGACGAATTATGTAAACACGGAGGAATCAATTTGTTAAATAATAAAGGATAATGTCGATGATTAAGATTTAACAAAATTAAAAAAAAAAACGGCAAGGACCACGACTTAATGAATCCCTAACATCAAAGATAACATTTTTTTATAGTCAATCAACATGAGTTCTTTAGTGGTTTATTCCATCTTTCATTCCATTAATTCTAAAAGCTTAAACCTTTTAGCTTAAGTATATAATTCACAACTTACTAAGAAATTTTTTGTGGGATTGAAACAAAATTTATGTCAAACTGCTTGAATCAACGGATTTGATTAATGCAATTGTTAATTACAAATCGTGTAATCAAGAATCTAAAAATGCAAAATGGACGAAAACAAAAAAAAAACACACACACACATTATTCTTTCCCATATACTAAATTTACGAACGGATCTTTTATAAATGAAAAAAATATATATAAAATTTGCACATCATGTACTTGTGTTGTTTTAAAAACCAAGTAAGGGAGTTAATTGTATCCTAATGGGTGTTGCAACATATTTGTCTAAGTAGATTCACAAATAATATAATTAATTTTGCAAATATGTTCGCCACTTATGTCTAGTAAACCACTTTAAATTAGTGCGTTTGTCTGAAAATTATTTCATTATGTTGTTTAATGACTAAGTGGGAACAGAAAAACCTCAAGAATAATTAGTAGGCCATTGAAGAAGAAGAAGAAGAAGAAGAGAAGACTTTAATGCAGAGCAGTTGAGAGCATAATCTATTCGACTTTAGTCACATAATCAATGTATGTTTTGTAATTGGTCCCAATTTTTATATGTGATTTCTCAAATCAGAAATTCCAAGTGTCGAGGAAATGGGCGAGGGAAGTGAGGTGGCGGGGGTGGGAGCCGTTCATCTTGCTCGAGATGTGTGCGTTGACTTTTCACGTGCGCATCCCAAATAGGATGAACGACTCCCACCCTGCCACCTCACTCCCCTCGCCCATTTCCTCGCTGTGTAGCCTCTCTCTTTCTCAAATACTATTGTTGTTTATAGAAACTATTTTGTTAAATAACAACATTGATCGAAAACCACATTTTGGTAACAAAGCACATGCAAGGGCACATGAAAGACGGAGGCACACTCAATACATTTAAGCCGATGATCCAGTGATGAGGTCCAAATGTTGTTGATAACGTTCAAATTTTAAACTGTGATATCATCCGTCACAAGTTTATCAATTGAGTTAATATCCTATTTTCCGAAAATCTGAAATTGGTTTTCACTTCACACGAGAAAAGTACCAAATTGCCCAATTAAATTGGGTATCTATCATCATCATTATCCAATGCGGTTAGGTTCTTGGGAAGTCCACATTTTAGTGGGGCCTAGCTCCCTCAAGTTGGACCCCAAATGGCAATCTAATCTCTATTACCAAACCAGAATAAACATAAGTTTAGGAGGATAATTAAACTTCCTATTAACCATTAATCAAATATAACTTCTATAACAAAACTAAACCATTCATGTCAAAACTGACATTCAAAATTCCTACACAGTACTGCAAATCTTTGTGTTGTGAGTACCCAATCATCGATTCGAGTTCAAACACTTCGATCAAGACTCTTAAAATATCACAAGCTCAAGTTTTTCTTAAAACAGAAAATTGTGCTAATTTTTTGAGAAACAAAACACCCCTATGAACAAATAAGGCTTCAGATTTCATTCCAAACCTCTTTACAAACAAGAAAACTACAAATGAAGACATAACATACAATTACAAGAAGAAGAAGAAGAAGAAGAAGAACGCGAAATGGAGAATTCACCAATCAAGTCGAATACAAATTACCAGTAGTCTTCTTAGGAACAGCATAGCTTCTACTTCTTGGGTACAAAAAGGCAGCAGGCTTAACTAGTTTTGGGTAATCGTCAAAATCATCACAAGGCTTATCTTCATCAATCCTACTAATTCCAACAGTGAAGCTCCTAGGAAACTTCTTGGAGGATTGTCTTTGTTGTTGAATTTCCTTGTCAATTTTCTCCCTTAGACCTCTCTGAGAGGCAGCTCTGATCAATTCTCTAAGGTCTTCATCATTACTGTTTGATCTGCTTGAAGTAGTACTATAACTTTTAGGCAGAGTTGATATAGGTCCCATTCCTGTACCATAGGATACCTTGGTAGAGCAATTTGTCATGCTTTTGACATAAAAATCTCGCGCCTTTGTTAGAGCCCGAACAGGCGCTTTGATGCACTTGATGAACTTGTTCTCCGATGGCTTGATCACTTGGGCATTCATTTCTGCTTGCAAAATTTTAAGACAAATTTAGAACTATGAACTTGATTGAATGAATGAAAGAAAGAAAGAAAGAAAAAGATGGAGAGATGGGGGTGAGTTGTAGTGGCATTTTAAAGGGAGTTTATGTAGGTGGATTTCTTGTGGACAATGTGGAAATGATGGAGACAACCAATGGGTTTTTTTTTGTTTTCTCTTGCTATATTTGAATGGTTTTTTAATTTATTTGTACCAAACCAAGCACACCTCTGAAATAAAATTTCAAAGCTTGAAATTAAGGTGTGGACTTTTCAATTTACACGGCAAATCTATTAGCAGAGATCATAAGGAATCATAAGCCAATTTTTCAAGTGGTTTTGGAGATTATTTTTCATTCAAATTTCCTTTTCGTGATTGTTCAGGTTAAATTAAGTGAACAAATCGCGGGTTAACAAGAATGACTTACCCATTAGGGGATCGCGCTAGAATGTAAAAACTTTGGGAGTCAAGTGAGGATGACTGTAAAAAGATTTGTGCGAAAAAAGTAAATGACTGAAAATTTAAGTAGGATTTTTTGAGCAATAGTTTGTGAAGTTCATTTTGGATTTTAATTTGAAAATATGGAAATTGAGAGTTTGAAAAACTCAAAGAGGTCTTCTTCCATGCATGTCATGCTAGTTTGAATAAAAATGGATGATGCATAATTGATGCAAGTGTACGTAACCATTTGTTTGAGACTAATAATGATGCACAACCAAATTGGAAGTTGTATTTTACAAACTCTTTGACTTAAAGATTGGTTTATTAGAATGGTAGAACAAATCATCATTTCAAATGCTTAGAAAAGAATCCAATGTGGTCAAAATTTTATTTTCTTTGTTAACTAAATATTAACATGTTGTTTTGATTTTAATTTCGTGGTCTGGGGAGTTCATTTATACCTCGTGTTTGTCTTCCAAAAAAAAAAAAAAAAAAAACCTTTGTTTTGAAATTTTCATGGATCCATTTGAATAAGTGAATTTTTTTAATCAAATTTTGGACAATATATAATGTAACATAATCTGAACTTAAAGCTTGCCGAAGCAATTTCCTTGAGACAATATCTAAACTGAATAACAAAGTCTAGCGAACAAAAATAGAATAATAACTTTGAGAAGAGAAATAAACATTTGTAAACGAGTAATTCTAGCTGGCCTGGGTCAACCAGCGAGGTTGTTGCCTGGGTGGGGTAAAAAGACATTTTTGCCCCCTCTTCTTTAAACACTTTCTCTAAAAAGTAGTTAAAAAGTGGGGGCAAAACTGTCTTTTTGCCCCACCCAGGCAACAACCTCGCTGGTTGACCCAGGCCAGCTAGAATTTCGGTTTGTAAACTATTCTTGTGTTGTATTTCATTTTGCCTATTACTGAGCTGGTATCCCATTGACTAAAAATAAATTGTTAATTGATTGATTTCAAATGGTACGTTTAAATTCAATTTATAGTACACATATCAGTACACTCGCGTTGATTCAAGGAGCAATTGAAAACAATTTTTCAGCTTGCATGGAAGCTGGAGACACAATGGTTCAACAATAAACTGCAAAACTAATTTTTGAGGCTAATTCTTTTCTTATTAATATAAATAACTTTTGCGGGGTTAAACGACCGTGAACACACCTATGGATCATTAAGGTTTTATTGCGACACCTTCTTCAACATACATTTTGAGAGATTTGTTGTTGTAAGCAAAAATTATAAGATCTAAAATTTCCTATTGTTTATATTGATGTAAAAAGCATATGTTGGATCTTGACATTTTTGATAGAAATCAAAATGTAGATATTTTTTCTGGAAACTAAATCTCTTTCACTATAAATATTTATTGTGTCATTGTCAAGATGTCGTCCAAAATGGCATACAGCACCCCTTGTTGACCATTTGAATTAAGGGATTCCCTTTACAAGTTACATCGTAATTAATTTATCAAAAAAAACATATTTTTACCTTAAAAAAAAAAAGTTTGAGATAGAACCGACAGGATAAAAGGAAGAGACAAGGTTTCTTAATAGCCTACCAAAATATGGGCCGTGAGTTCCCCAAATTATGATACCTACATCGTTGGCTTTGAGTGAGGCTAGAGAACTGGTTTTTGCAAAGAAACGATGTGACATCAACTGATGAAATTTTTATAAACTCGAGATACATATGTACTTATGGAAATTATTTTTTTTGTCAAACACGAAGATGTTTATTAATAGGAATGGCAGTCACCCAATCCGTATGGAACGGGTTTGGATATGGGTAAACAGGTTTCGGGCGGATACGGATATCCAAACAATATTCGTTGAATATTTGGGGCGGATACAGATTTGACCATATCCGCCCCACGGATAATCGTTTAAGTATGGAAATTTACATAAATACCCCTGACCCTTTAAAAGGAAAAAAACCTACCCATTCGATGAATTACATCTCACATACTCTCAGACTCTCACTTTCGAAGAAGAAATGGTAGTCGCAGACGTAGCACCACCAAAACTCGCCACAACCTCGAACGAAAACACTCTGGCGACCTATTTCGGCATCAGCTTCGTTGTGTTCTAGGGTTTATACCACGATTGCCATGTCTCTGGTTCTGTCGCTCCAATCTCGCAATAGGCAAGCTAGAAGTGGATCTGTGTTATATCGGTTGAGGAGGAGGAGTATTTTCGGTGTCATGATCAATTTCATGTCCAGGCAAGCGAGAGAACCAAAACTCACCACCACCTCAAACGAAAACACTATGGCGACCTATCTCGGCATCAGCTTCGCTGTGTTTCTAGGGTTTATACCACGATTGGCCATGTCTCTGGTTCCATCGCTCCAACCTCGCAACAGGCAAGCTAGGAGTGAATCGATGTTAGATCGGTTGAGGATGAGGAGTATTTCAGTGTTAGATCGGTTGAGAAACTTGAAGTGATGAGTGAATCGAAGGGTTGGCAGTGAGGTGGCTATGGAAGGTGTGTGGAGGAGGAGGAGAATGAAGAGTTTCAGAGTCACCTTGCTATACTCCATTCTTTTTCTTCTCAAATTTCAGATCTGTTTTTTTTTTTTTTTTTTTTTTGCTCAAATCCGCCTCGTTTTCATCCCTATTTATTAAAAATAGGAAAGAAAACAAAATATTAGGAAAATCATTCATATATCAAAGAATGTTAAAACACCATGAAGGTGTCAAAAAACAAATCTCTAAAAATATTCCAAGCCAAATCAATCAATCCTTCAAAACAATTCTTTAATTCCGATAAAGATATAATGCTTCAATCTCTTGAACCCTTCTAAAACCCTCACATTTCTCTATTTCCACACAAACTACACGAGGACCCGAATTACAAAACTTAATTTTTTAGTATTTTTGTATTTATTTGTCCACAATAAATAATTGCAAGAAAATGCATTTTTAAATTTGAATTGATTTTGGTCTGAGATTAAAAATATATTAAGAAAAGAGAAAAAAAAATATGTATTCATATATTATTGCATATTGCTGGCTAGCAATCCCAACGAACATGTTTCAATCAACGAAACCAAACTTAGACACTCATCGTTATCGATGCTTGATTGTGAGGTTTTTACAAATTGGATCGTACTGTTTTCAAAATGTCTGATTACTAATGAGTGCATGTTCAATCACTTATTAACTTTACGTAATATTGCTTTTTATCCGATGTGAGACTAAATTACACCCTTAACTCAAGTCAACATCTCCAACAACCGATACCTCAGTAATATTCAAAAGAAATCTATAACTATATATAATTAGCTAATATAATCTATTCTAATCCACCCCATATGAGCGATGTAATGCTTACCATATAAATTAAATTTTTTTTTTAGCTGAAGAATGCGTACGTATATAAAATATTAAAGCATGAAGTTCCATATTCAAACAAGCGTCGATATCGTGTTTAATTATTTTTATTATTCAACACAGTATTGTTGAAGGTTTCATCAAGTTTGAAATATAAATTTTCAGGGTTTGAAAGCCACACCATTGCAGCTCGAGTCCTTCTCAAGGCCCCAAAATTGACCATTAAATTGATCAAATATTCAATCTCCAACAATGGTTCGATGACACGTGAATTTTTTTTTTCTATCGAAATATATAAATAAGGTAAATATAAATATTGTTATCCAATTTCTCAAATGGTGTTAGTTTTGTAGTCAATTTAGTGTTTTATTAATGAATTCATGACAGAAATGCGAGTGATTATATACTATATTTTGGTTGATTCAAAGAATTTGAAGAAATAATTAATGAAAATGGCATGAGTTGCACCGCACGCAATAGTCGATTTGCTGTACCAACTAAATTCATCGATCACGTTTTTTTAATGTTAGTTTTAAAAAAATAATGTAAACAAGATCACAGGAAGATGGGGAGGAAAGATGTGATCAAGTGATTAAGCCACTAATGTTCCAAGTTTAAGTGGGGACTAATGGAGACTAAATTTAATTAAGAGCCCTTGAAGTCATTGTATAAAATGTCAAATTTTGGAGAATAAATAATAAAAGATCACTATACTAGAAGTAGAAGCTAAGATTTTTTTTATGCAAATAAACCCATGATCATGTCATTCAATTAATAACTAATAAGTAAAAGGTCAATTGTACGTAATAGTTCAGTTAGATTTGTGACGGATGGTATCACAAATTTAGAGTTTGAACTTTGAGTTTAATAGTTATGAGATTCAATAAACCTTGTTTGTCTTTTTTTTTAAAAATGTAAAATAAAATTTCAAGTAAATTAACCCCAATCGTTTATTTCAAGCAACCATCTTTTTTCAGCCAACAATAATCAACAAAGCTATTACACGCCTCTGTTTCTCATGCATATGGCGGCGGTGGCAATTAATTTTATTATGGAATACAATTCTACTCATTCGAGATTTTTTTTCTTAATCCATGAACCCCTCTCATCCCAGATGTCATCGACATGATTCAAACTCTGAATTTGTGATTCCATCCGTCACAGACTTACCGCTGATTTGGCAGTCCATTGGTAACATTCAAAAATTTTAATATCATGTCGTATAATACCAAAATATACTTGAAAATATGAAATTTTCATTAGTGATCATTGTGTGCGACCTAGTGCGTCCATTTTCCTTGCAATGTCTTCTTTTTTAGTGTTCTAAAAAACGGCCTAAGCGGTCGCCTAGGCGCTTGGCGTTGAGAAAACGCCAAAATTAATGG
Source organism: Berberis thunbergii (assembly GCA_003290165.1). NCBI lineage: Eukaryota > Viridiplantae > Streptophyta > Magnoliopsida > Ranunculales > Berberidaceae > Berberis > Berberis thunbergii. The sequence goes on along the minus strand of QNQO01001383.1, from coordinate 245,884 downwards.
TTGGGCGGGTTCTGAGCGGTTTAGGCAGGGTCTGGGCGGGTTTAGGCGGTTTGGGTGAGTTTTTTTTTAATAAGGCTGATTGTGTTTTTATTTTATTTTTTTCTATTTTTTTTGGAAATAATTATTCAATATATGTCTGAATGTAGCAAATGATGATTACTTAATGAAATTCTCAAATGATCTGCCGGTACCAATTTTAGTAATGTAGATTTTATCAAACATGACTGAGGTGATTCATGCAATTTAAAGAAAAATAAAGAATAAGTTTGAATATTTGTCCACAACTTCAACTTTATATAAATGACCAACTTAAGTCATTTAAGTTTTAATAAATTTTGTTCATGATTGTTAATTTTTCATGTTTTTAAATTTTGCATATGTATCTTGGCATTAAGTTGGATGTAATTGATAAGGTATTATGTTTAATTTTTGTAAATTATTAAAGTTATAATACAAAACTTAAAACCGCCTAGACGCTAGGTACCTACTCACCGCCCGCCCACCGCCTAGCGCTTTTTAGACCACTAATTTTTCTTTGCTTGCATGAAAAGTGTAAAAGAAAAGCTCTTTCCAATGTACACAATCGTCAGATTCAATGCTTCAAATTCAAAGATTATGACACCAGTTTTACATATTTTGAAAGATAAGATAAACTCAAAACTTATGACTCAGTCATGACTCATATTTATTGATTAAGGTAGGCAGCCTGTAGAGGATTTCTTTGGAATAGAGAACTACACAAGCCATCATGCCATAGACAAGCTTAATTGTATGTAATTATTTGTCCGATTCAACCATAAATAAGGTACCTAAACTCTTACAATGCAGAATCATTTTATGTCCATTTCAACCGTTTTTTGGCAATTTACCTTGCATGAGTCACCCAATCTAATCCAAAAGCGGCTTACTTAAAACTTAAAACATTTAAAAATGATCGACGGATAAATTGTCGATTTTAGAACTTATATATGGTTTATTCTTTGCAAGTGTTGCCATCAATCGATTGTTACTATGTGTGTGTTAATTAAGTAGAAATATAAACAATTGTGTGCATGGTGCAAATACAGACGAGAAGAAGAGTGTGCTCAAAGATCCAACACCGGCTACTAATATTGGATTTTACTTCCTCTTATTTACATTAATTTAAGCGAACTAACTCACCTTAGTTGATATGTAACTATTCAAGTCAATTTCATCTCAACATACAAATAAGAAACTTTTACTTTCTCATTTTGAATTCGAAATATTTTTATACTTTAAAAACGAATAAAAATATGATCATCTTCAACCTCAAGCATTCAACTTATAAACTTAATCATCACACGAGAACATATGCAGCACACCCACTACATGCACTTTATCCGGCTAGTTTGAAACAAAATTTTCAAGGTAAGGACTAGGGATGGTGACAGGTTTAAGATTTGGTAAAATTTTGCTTAATTTGGTTACTTGTAAAGGATGAAGCATGACCCGAACTGCTACATCCCTAAAAAAAATAAAGTTTTGTAAAACTATGGGCTGCAAAACTTTTGTGAAGAAAAAGTTAAAAGTTTTTGAGTTTTCAAAATTCTACACAATTTAATAATTTTTAATAGAGTTTTTTTCTCTAATTTATACCTAACAAATTGGACTTATATGGTTGATTAGTGGCTTAAGCAGTTAGAGTTGTTTGTTTGTCTTGTACGGTGATTGATTTGTGTTTGGATTAGAACTTCTTTAGAAAGAAATTGGAATTATTTTTTCTTAACCCTTCCCACTTTAGGTGTGGCCGATTGAGATTGACATCGTGACTTAATGATACCATCTGCCATAGTTCAATCACTAAGCTATCACACATTTGACAGAAAGATATTGGACTTTTATGATTGATTAGTGGCTTAAACAGTTAGGATTGTTCGTTTGTCCCGCACGATGATTGATTTATGCGGATTAGAAAATGTGAATAAATAGATCAATTGTTTTTGTTAGGACGAAAAGGTCAAAAAGGTGAATAAATATCGACGATATCTTTAAAATAAAATAAAAACATGCAATTTTTTGTCAATGGAGTACTAGCTAGTTGGTAAAATTGTGGCAAACGGAATAAAGATTCTAATTTCGTCTAACCCATATACATCTGAACAGTTATAAACGTCAGTTCCTCAAAATGGAGTACTAGCTTCGTTGTGTTTCTAGGGTTTATACCACGATTGCCATGTCTCTGGTTCTGTCGCTCCAATCTCGCAATAGGCAAGCTAGAAGTGAATCGGTGTTAGATCGGTTGAGGAGGAGGAGTATTTCGGTGTCATGATCAATTTCATGTCCAGGCAAGCGAGAGAACCAAAACTCACCACCACCTCAAACGAAAACACTCTGGCGACCTATCTCGGCATCAGCTTCGCTGTGTTTCTAGGGTTTATACCATGATTGGCCATGTCTTTGGTTCCATCGCTCCAATCTCGCAACAGGCAAGCGAGGAGTGAATCGGTGTTAGATCGGTTGAGGATGAGGAGTATTTCAGTGTTAGATCGGTTGAGAAACTTGAAGTGAGGAGTGAATCGAAGGGTTGGCAGTGAGGTGGCTATGGAAGGTGTGTGGAGGAGGAGAAGAATGAAGAGTTTCAGAGTCACCTTGCTATACTCAATTCTTTTCTTCTCAAATCTCAGATCTGACTTTTTTTTTTTTTTTTTTGCTCAAATCCGCCCCGTTTCCATCCCTATTTATTAAAAATAGGAAATAAAACAAAATATTAGGAAAATCATTCATATATCAAAGAATGCTAAAACACCGTGAAGGTGTCAAAAAACAAATCTCTAAAAATATTCCAAGCCGAATCAATCCATCATTCAAAACAATTCTTTAATTCCGATAAAGATATAATGCTTCGATATGTTGAGCCCTTCTAAAACTCTTATATTTCTCTTTTTCCACACACACTACATGAGGACCCTGATTACAAAACCTGATTTTCTAGTATTTTTTGTATATATTTGTCCACAATAAATAATTGCAAGAAAATGCACTTTTAAGTTTGAATTGATTTTGGTCCGAGATTAAAAAAATATATTAAAAAAAGAAAAAAATTACATATTCGTATATTGCTGGCCAACAAGTGAATATTAAAAAATTTTTCTATCAAAATAGCAGATCGAATATATAAATAAGGTAAATATAAATATTGTTATCCAATTTCTCAAATGGTGTTAGTTTTGTAGTCAATTTAGTGTTTTATTAATGAATTCATGACAGAAATGCGAGTGGTTATATAATATATTTTGGTTGATTCGAAGAATTTGAAGAAATATTTAATGAAAATGGCATGAGTTGCACCGCACGCAATAGTCGATTTGCTGTACCAACTAAATTCATCGATCACGTTTTTTTAATGTTAGTTTAAAAATAATGTAAACAAGATCACAGGAAGATGGGGAGGAAAGATGTGATCAAGTGATTAAGCCACTAATGTTCCAAGTTTAAGTGGGGACTAATGGAGACTAAATTTAATTAAGAGCCCTTGAAGTCATTGTATAAAATGTCAAATTTTGGAGAATAAATAATAAAAGATCACTATACTAGAAGCTAAGATTTTTTATGCAAATAATCCCATGATCATGTCATTCAATTAATAAGTAAAAGGTCAATCGTACGTGATAGTTTTTTTTTTTAATAAGAATACTAGGCTTTTTATTACTTGAAAAAATCTTTTACATTAGTCGGGGGTACATGACAACTTTACCCGATAAAAAGAACCAGAGGACATACATAATAGAAAACCCAAAATAAATAGTGACCAAACCCCTAGATCAATGCATATACTTGCTGTTACTTTTTTTCGTTCTAGATGATCTACGAGGATATACATTGATGTCTCTGAAGTTCGTTGCATCAAATCTTTTCGATAATCGAATTTGGTATGTCTTTAAACCTGACACTACTCTTGACCTAATGGTGTATTCATCTAAATCTTCTTTTTCTTAACTGATTATATCCGAAATGTCGGTATCAGTCTCCATTTCGGTTTCGCAGTTAGCGTTACGAACCAAATAGTTAATATGTTTTATATTCGGTGCTTCAAGTACTATTGCATCCACTAAAGTTTCGTCATCTTGTACAATACCCGCATCTGCTGGAAACCCTACCTTCCAGTCATGCACCTTGTCACCACTCTGAACGCGAGTCTGAACACCAACGTGAGCTCCACTGTCAGCACCATTGCCAGAGCCATTAAAAAATCCACTGTCAACATGATCATCTTCAGCTACTGCGTCCTCCTTTGTTGGCCCGGAGTTGCTGCCTGGAATTATTGCATTTATCTATAGAGAATCATTCTCACTGCTCTTATTTTTCCCTGGGCTAGAGATTCCGACATCCCCGCCTACAGCCTTGGTCGAAACCCCATGCACCCTCCCTGGTTCCAATTGGTGAACACACTCGTACACTCTCTGCTGCGGCCTTGAGCTGCTACCTGAAGCATTATCACATTCTTGCAGAAAAGCTTGGTCATCATTCGCATTTTTCTTAGGAATCAACTTCTTTGGATAATCATCTATAGCATTTGATGTTTTGTTCACCAAACCAACTATTGATGACGCGACGTGCTCTGCAGAAACAGAGAGTACATGCTCTGCTCCGAGCGCGACTTGCTCTGACGAAGCAAGCTCGGTTATTGGCAGAACACGCTCTGGCTGGGACGAAGCAAGCCCTGAAATTGTCTCTCATTATTTTTGAATCGTTTTTGCAATCTCAACCGCTGTGTACCCCGCCTCAAAAAGTTCTTCCTCCGTTGTTTCTGGCTCTACCATGTCATTAACTGGATCCTTCGCCTTACAAGGCAATTGATGATTCATTAGATTACCCTCGTCTTCAACTATATTCTCCGTAAGTGACTCGAATTTGTTTGACAACATGACATTCCCCGAATATTTGACCACTGGCCTCTCAGCACCAACGCCCTCCTGGATTTTCTCACCCTGATCATTCTTTATACCACTAGTGCCAGCTTCTGGCGTTGAAATTTTATTATTTTTAACGACTGGGACATATTGTTGCTTGAGGACTTTGGCTTCCACCTTTTGTTTCTCAGTCTTCTCTTCTTTCACCAAGTTGGGTGTTCTCACATTGCCCTTATGACCTAACTTTTTTCTGCAATAATCCTCCTGATGTCCTAGCAATGAGCAATAATCATAATATTTGAAACCCGGATATTCAATCATTTGCCAAAAGCCCCTATTATTAGATCTATCTATCCAAATTCTACTCGATAACTTTTCCGCCAAAGTCTTCTCCACGCAAACACGAGCATAACTCGGGCGTGAAAAACATCGAATATGATCATCCATGCGCAAAAAGACACCAAAAGAATTCACAATTGCTTTCAAAAGAGGGGGATGAAATAAATGCAAAGGCAAGTTAGACAACTCTACCCATAGTGGAACCGATATCGAATCTGCTTTCAGACTGAAACCATCATGCCAGCGGAAAGCTTTGAATCGAACTCCCCGAATCAAGAAAGAGTCCCTTGCCAAGACTTTCTTTACTTCCGCCTCAGATTGAAGTCGGACAAGAACGTGATGTTGATCTAGCAAACCTAGCGAGAAATCGCCTAGAATCCCCCAGGTTCGATGTATCGAATCTCTAATATCTTCCAATGTTGGTCTATAGCTAGAGAACTTTAAGACTATCACGTGTTTTTCCATGAAAGCTTCCTCATGTGTTTCATCAGATGTTGTAAGCCCAATGGTTAGCTCTCATTTTTTCGGAAATTTAGTCCCCTCGACATTTGTTTCTTTAACCTCATCAATCAGTATTTTTCCAAGTATTTGGGCGAAAAACGGCTTAGTAGCCTCTACCGCAGGTTCCTTACTCCCCATTGGGGGAGAGGAAGTGTTGACGGCTAGAGGAGCTGTCCTATCACGTTGTTCCCTTCCCTAGCCAGGTCTGCACGGCCGAGCAACTAAAGCAGCAACTCGTTCCTCTGCAATTCTTCTGGAAGTAAAACTAAAAATCCAGGCAGAGAAAGCGGCAGCCGATCGATCGAAATCCAGGCAGATTTTCGATCTAAATCCAGGCAGAGAGCGACCTGGATTGGTCGATCTAAATCAGTGTCGATCTAACTCCAGGCAGAGACAGCTGGAGAAAGCGACAGCCAGTCGATCTTGCGGCCTTGAAGTGTCGGCCCAGGCGGCGGCCGGTCGATTTTGCGGCCTGGATTGGTAGCGGCGGCTATTGTTTCCTAAACCCTAGTGGCAGCGTAATAGTTTAGTTAGATTTGTGACGGATGGTATAACAAATTCAGAGTTTGAACCCTAAGTTTAATAGTTCTGAGATTCAATAAAACCTTGTTTTGTCTTAAAAAAAAATGTAAAATAAAATTTCAAGTAAATTAACCCCAATCATTTATTTCAAGCAACCATCTTTTTTCAGCCAACAAGAATCAACAAAGCTATTACGCGCCTCTGTTTCTCATGCATATGGCGGCGGTGGCAATTAATTTTATTATCGAATACAATTCTACTCATTTGAGACTGTTTTTTCTTAATCCATTAACCCCTCCCATCTCAGATGTCATTGACATGATTCGAACTTTGAATTGTGATTCCATCCGTCACAGGCTTACCGCTGATCTGGTAGTCCATTGGTAACATTCGAAAATTTTAATATCATGCCGTATAATACCAAAATATACTTGAAAATATAAAATTTTCATTAGTGATCACTGTGTGCGACCTAGTGCATCCATTTTCCTTGCAGTGTCTTCTTTTTTAATGTTCTAAAAAACGGCCTAAGCGGCTGCCTAGGCACTTGGCGTTGAGAAACGCCAAGATTAATGGTTGGGCGGGTTCTTGGCAGTCTAGGCAGAGTCTGGGAGGGTTTAGGCGGTTTGGGTGAGTTTTTTTTTTTTTTTTTTTAATAAGGCTGATTGTGTTCTTATTTTATTTTTCTTTCCATTTTTTTGGAAATAAACAATTTAATTGTTTTTTATTCAATATATGTCTGAATGTAGCAATTGATGATTACTTAATAGAATTCTCAAATGATCTGTCGGTACCAATTTATTAATGTAGATTTTATCAAACATGACTGGGGTCATTCATGCAATTTAAAGAAAAATAAAGAATATGTTTGAATATTTGTCCACAAATTCAACTTTGTATAAAGTACCCATCATGACCAACTTTAGTCATTTGAGTTTTAATAAATTTTGTTCATGATTATTAATTTTTCATGTTTTTAAATTTTGCATATGTATATTGGCATTAAATTTGATGTAATTGATAAGGTATTATGTTTATTTTTTGTAAATTATTAAAATTATAATACAAAACCTAAAACCGCCTAGGCGCTAGGCACTTACTCACCGCCCGCCCACCGACTAGCACTCTTTAGACCACTAATTTTTTCTCTGTGTTGCATGAAAAGTGTAGAAGAAAAGCTCATTTCAATGTACACAATCGTTAGATTCAATGCTTCAAACTCAAAGATTATGACACCAATTTCACATATTTTGAAAGATAAGATAAACTCAAAACTTATGACTCAGTCATGACTCGGATTTTTTTTTTTTTTTTGAAAGACGAGCTGGGTTTTTAAGGATTCCATAACTTCTCAACCAGATGATCTATAGGTCAACACCCATTAGAAAGTGACCATGCCGCAGGTGGAATTCGAAGCTAGGACGTGGGGGACAAACCCACACAGCCCCAACCACTAGGCCATAACACCATTGGTTAAAGTTTATTGATTTAGATAAGCATGACAGCTCAATGGTTAAAGTTTGGCGAATTATATCACTAGGTCATGAACTTAGTTTACTAACTAATGAGGTACCAATTCAATAGTAAGTCTGTGACGGATGAAATCATAGATCTAGGATTCAGCCTAGAGGATTTATTTGGAATAGGGAACTACACAAGCCATCACGCAATAGACAAGCTTAATTGTATGTAATTATTTGATCCGATTCAACCATAAATAAATAAGGTACCTAAACTGTTACAATGCATAATCATTTTCTGTCCATTTCAACCGTTTTTCGGCAATTTACCTTGCATGCTTCACCCAATCCAATCCAAAAGCGGCTTACTTAAAACATTTAAGAATGATCGAGGGATAAATTGTCGATTTTGGAACTTATATATGGTTTTATTCTTTGTAAGTGTTGCCATCAATCGATTGGTTTTATCGATTGTTACTATGTGTGTGTTAATTACGTAGAAATATAAACAAATTGTGTGCATGGTGCAAATATAGACGAGAAGAAGAGTGTGCTCAAAGATCCAACACCGGCTACTAATATTGGATTTTGCTTCCTCTTATTTACATTAATTTAAGCGAACTAACTCACCTTAGTTGATATGTGACTATTCAAGTCAATTTCATCTCAACATACAAATAAGAAACTTTTGCTTTCTCATTTTGAATTCGAAATATTTTTATACTTTAAAAACAAATAAAAATATGATCATTTTCAACCTCAAGCATTCAACTTATAAGCTTAATCATCACACGAGACCATATGCAGCACACCCACTACATGCACTTTATCTGGCTAGTTTGAAACAAAATTTTCAAGGTAGGGACTAGGGATGGTGACAGGTTTAAGATTTGGTAAAATTTTGCTTAATTTGGTTACTTGTAAAGGATGAAGCATGACCCGAACTGCTACATCCCTAAAAAAATAAAAAATAAAAAATAAAAAATAAAAAAATAAAGTTTCGTAAATCTATGGGCTGCAAAACTTTTGTGAAGAAAAAGTTAAAGTTTTTGAGTTTTCAAAATTCTACACAATTTAATAATTTTTAATAGAGTTTTTTTCTCTAATTTATACCTAACAAATTGGACTTATATGGTTGATTAGTGGCTTAAGCAGTTAGAGTTGTTTGTTTGTCTTGTACGGTGATTGATTTGTGTTTGGATTAGAACTTCTTTAGAAAGAAATTGGAATTATTTTTTCTTAACCCTTCCCACTTTAGGTGTGGCCGATTGAGATTGACATCGTGACTTAATGATACCTTTTGTCACAGTTCAATCACTAAGCTATCACACATTTGACAGAAAGATATTGGACTTTTATGATTATTAGGGGTTTAAACAGTTAGGATTGTTCGTTTGTCCCGCACAATGATTGATTTATGCGGATTAGAAAATGTGAATAAATAGATCAATTGTTTTTTGTTAGGACAAAAAGGTCAAAAAGGTGAATAAATATCGACGATATCTTTAAAATAAAATAAAAACATGCAATTTTTTGTCAATGGAGTACTAACTAGTTGGTAAAATTGTGGCAAATAGAATAAAGATTCTAATTTCGTCTAACCCATATACATCTGAACAGTTATAAACGTCAGTTCCTCTAAATGAATAGTAATTTTGTGTCTTCAACCTAATTTTTGAGTTCCAAAAAAGCCCTCACAACTAAATATTATTTACAGGGAAAAAATCAAAAGGTGGTAAAAAGTGAGAAGGGTGCTCATGTCATTCAAATTTAAAATATTATTGCCAGTTCACCCTCCTAAATTTAAAATATTTACAATTAAAACCAGCACTCTGTAAACATTCACTAATTATACCTAAACTCTATATACAATTTATTTGAAGCCCTCAAATTATTATAAATTATAAAAAAAAGACTCTTACATCTAACTTTTGGACTTTTCATTTTGTTATTCACATTTCATACTTTTACAATCAAAATCAACATCTCTCAAACATTAATTAATTATACCTAAGCTTCTAACATAATTTATTTAAAATCTCTTATTTATTTATAAACTATATGTAAGTCCTTCAAAATTACATATAATTATTTTGTGTAGAAATTCAATATATATATATATATATATATATATATATATATATATATATATATTATCATTAAATTGATGTAATAAAATAATACAATATTGACTATCAGCGCACATAGAACGCATTGACACCCTAGTAGTCTTAATAACTCATTTAACAAACATGAGCTAGTTGCAATGGACGTTCTTAGTTCATCTAATCCATCTATATTGTGTTGGTAACTAATTTAGTCATTCCACAAACACAGGTATCAGTATGGTTTTTCAAAATTGTTGGAATATTAAGCTTACTCCAATTATTCATAAACCTAAATTTTTCATATTTTTATCAATGATAGCATCGTGTGAGTTTATGACCTTATAATGTAATTGTACTATTCGTTTTCACTGATATATGTTTTAGTCTCACCAAAATTCTTTCTTTCATCTTTAATCTCAATTTCACTACTGAACCTCTTTCAAATTCTCTGTAATTTTGACTTTAAGGTATAAAATGAGTTGGATTTCTGATCAAGACCCAGTTTTAATTGGATTGATTCCCGATTGGAACTAAGGTAAATTTTTTACTGAACTAAAAGAATCAAACACTTGTAAATTTTTTAGCTCTTGTATAATCCACATTAGCTTCTATCCCGGTGTTCATTCTGTCTCTTATCAAAGTTCCCTGTTCAATAGCAGCCAAGATGGAACGGATCATGCGCAATTTCCTTTGGGGTTCTACTCATAACTCTAGAAAGATGCATTTAGTGGGTTAGGAGAAAATTTGTTGTCCTAAATCTCGAGGCGGTTTAGGCATTCGTCAGGTGCTCACTTTCAATATTGCATTACTTTCTAAGTGGCTTTGGCGATTTGCAGAAGAAAAATGATAATTTATGGAGATCTCTCATTATGGACAAATATGAGTGCAATAGATGGGTTTGGGAAAAGAGAACTAAGTACACTTCCTACGGATGCTCTTTGTGGAAGTCCATCTCCCGTTGTGCAAGTGGTTTCTACCCTCATACCTCTCTCCAATGTGGAAATGGTGATCTCATCTCTTTCTGGCATGATGTTTGGTGCAGTAACCAATCTTTGAAGGATCTGTTTCCAATGTTGTTTATCATTAACAACAATCAATATGGGAGTGTGAGCAATTTTTGGTCTAACGACAATTCTTGGGATCTTTCCTTTCGAAGACACCTCAATACTGGGGAACTAGATGAGTTCGCTAATCTAATGCATTTGTTGGATAGACAAATGCTCTCAGAGGGATCAGATAGTTTGGTGTGGAAGGATAAAGGTGTGGGCTTCTCGGTGAAAGAATTTTCAGATATGTTGGCTGCATCTCATTATGAGACCCATTCTAACCCCTTCATTTCTTCCCACAAAAATCTGGTATGGGTGAAAAACCTTTTTCCTCGGATTAATTTCTTTAGTTGGTCAGTTTTGCATGAGAAGCTCTTGACTAAAGATAGGTTAATAAAAAAAGGAATCCTCACAGGGAGTTTTTGTGTGCTTTGCAACGAATTTGATGAGACACTGGACCATTTGATGCTTCACTGCAGTTTTTCCAAATTCATTTGGAGCAGTTTCTTGGCGGAATTCGGTTTGAGTTTGATGTTTGAAGGCTCCATTTTAGATTGGCTAAGTTGGTGGTCTCAAGCTAATCCTTCCCGTCGGGGGGAGTGGTTATGGCGTAGGGTCCCTCACGTTCTCATGTGGTGCGTGTGGAAAGAAAGAAATAAAAGGGTATTTGAATGACTCAACAGATCAGAGCACTCTATCTTTATCGAGATTAGATAATTGCTGTGGAGGATGGGTACGACATGTAATTTGTTTAGGGAGTTGGGTTTTGACACTTTCATAGGGTCTTGGCATTCCTTGATATAAGAATGTTTCTCTTTGTAATTTGTTTCCCTTTCTTTCATTAATAAACCTCTTCGTGTTTGATCAAAAAAATAAAAAAAATGATACCATTACTAAATCATATCATTGTCTATTACCAAATTTGAAAGTAACTTACATTATTTGCCTAACTCTGATTGTTTGGACAAATATTGATGTGCTAACCAGTTGAAAATTGAGAGCTTCGTGGGTGAAATAATGCGAGTGCAAGCATTGCGTGCACATAGATACTAGTATGATAGTAATCATAGCCAATGGGTGCCACTGGCTCGTTGTATGTTCATGCTGGGGATATCTATATTTGATGGTCCTCTTTTCAACGTTGGTGACAGTTTGGACTTGCTTTTAGCATTTTGGTTTACGGCTGCAGTTAAAATTTTGTTTTGATTTTTTCACAGGTAAAGTCGTCATGTACCCCTGTATTGATTGTAAATCAATTTTTTTGCTAATTAATAAAAGTCTGACATTCCAAAGGTGCCCCTCCCCATTGGAGGTTTAATTTTAAAAAAAAATCATAGCTAATGGTAATCTGGTTTGATGGTTAAGATTGTGGTGGTTTGAACCCCACATCTTGGGATCTATACCCACCGACGACACACTTGCCTTTCCAAACAAAAGAAATGTTAGTAATCATAGGAAAAATAATATCAGTTATCCATGAATCGAGGGACAAATGATTTCTTTGCCTTGGACAAACGAAAGATGAATTTGCCAACATACTGTTGATCCTATCAATGGCTATGACATTGTCAAAGTGTTGCATTGCGAAGGGATCCACCCTCTGATCCTAGCAGTGGCGGATTTATGTATTGGATAAGGGGAGCAATTGACCCCCTTATAATTTTGAAAAAAGCTCATTAAGTTAATTGTATGTTTTATCTTGCCCCCTTTAAAATTTTAGATTGCCCCTCTTTATATACAATCTTGGTTATTGACTCCAGGTTATTTTAAATCAAAGGGTGTTGTTTTCTATTTTTTAAACTTCGCCTTCACCAATCTTAATCTCAATCCCACTCCACCTCTTTTTCTTTTATTTAATCTCTCTCTCTCTCTCTTTCTAATTCTCATATATCCATCCACCATCTCTCTCTTTTTCTTTTTTTAATATCTCTCTATTTTAATTCCCACCATTAATTGAGTTGGAGATCGGAGGAAGGGAAATTATACATTTCAAGAATTTTTTTTTTAAATTTCTATCTATTTAATCTCTTTATTTTAGATTAAACAATTATAAATTTTAGATTTCAAAAGTTGTTGTTTGTCTGCTTTGTCCGAGCTAGCCCAAAAGGAAAAAGTTCTCCATCCACTCTAGTCCAGATAATAGACACTACTTAGGCTACTGCTGCTACTACTACTTGGACTTAGATTGTACTGTTATACTTGCCTCAACGCCAAAAAGTTAGAAAGAAAGCAGAGCTATGCTTCTCGCCAACTCTCATCTTATACCACCATGCTTAATTTTGTTTTCTCCAATTAAAAAAGGTGAACTCTTCATTTGCTAACTATAGTTGAATTAATCATGTCATGTATATTTGTTTAGTTGAACAGTTGTATAGTAAAATAGTTGTGTACTGTTTGCCCCCCTTTATCTGCAATCCTAGATCCGCCCCTGGATCCTAGTACCAGGGAGTGGAGGCAACCAGTTAATAGCTCGGTTGATGACGGAGTAGAAGCCAACAAGTCTGGTGTGCAGGCTCTGGATGGTTCAGGCTGTGGTTTGTGCCCACTGTATTTGTATCTCCATTGCTTAAGTGCTTTACGAATGACTCTTTGCTATGATTGCCAAAAGGATGGTTATGAAGATGCCCTGAGGGCTATATGTCTTTCTGGCATACCAACCCTCTGCCCCTCTTCAGGATTTTGTATCACGAGATAGGTAAATATTTGGGCTAGTGGGCTTCTTAGGATTTGGGCTTTAATAATAGCCCATTGACTGAACCTGGGCTTCAAAGATGCCCTACCATCATTTAAAATGGGCTATCAAGTGGGCTCTCTTGCTGAGAAAAACATGGAAAAGTTGGCTTTGTGGGCTATTTTAGTGTCCACTCCACTGTTGACCAAAGGTTGTGGAGCCCATAATGTTGTAATCAAATAAATACCTCCTTTGTGTTAAAACTCTCATATAATCCAATTGTCTCTAGATGTCCTCTCAACCCTCCTTTTGTAGTTTGCATTACACAACAAATTAAATACTTGGATCTTTGCATAACCAACTCATTAAACACACACACACTCTCTATGCAATGGTACTTTGCCATTCAGTCATTCTAATGATAGAAATGGACATCCCTCCCATGGTCCAATTGATGTACTCCCTTTTTACATGAAAAGAGCATACCTAATTTGATGGTGAGGTCCATATGTTTGTATGCCTATCTCAATTCAATTGATTTGGCCCATGGTGGGGTGCATGGTAAACTAAGTGCAACCCACAAAACCTCCAATAAATGATTGCGGAAAATGAATTATGAAGAAAACACATCCTGAGAAAACATTGGAATCTATTATCAAGATCATAGCTTTTATGGAGTCTGGTCCGAGAGCAACGTGATTGGACCACTCTACATTTCTCACCATAGATTTGGAGAAGTTGGAAAAGAGTAGAGTTGGTTCTATTGAGAATATATTGAGAATATTCTATATTGTATGATTAGGAACTGAATATTTGTATTAGGAAGGTTGCTTATTGAGTCAAGATTGTATAATAATTTTAAGGAAGTTAGCAGATTATATTGTGAATATTCTTTCACAATATTTTCTTGATTAGTTTGTATATAAACAGGATAATGGAATGAGAAAAACAGAACGCACGTGTAAATCACCCTCCCAAACACAAATCTCGAACCAGGCATTTTAGAATTTTTCTACATAGATATGTTCGGAAATGCGCATAAAACCCTGAATCAAAGATGGATATCACATAACATTTGATTTTGAACATCCACATAAATAGAACACATAGAATACAAAAAAAAAAAAAAAAAAAAATTATGATTCAAGAAATGGGCAGATCACATTTTTATTATAAATTGCAAATCAACCTAACTGGGCTAGTCAAAGAAGACAAATATTGAGTGATGTTGATGTCCCATCATACATGAGTGTGTGTGTCTGTGTGCCATACATATTAGGTCATCTGATCTGTGAGTTCTATAATTGGCTAGTCATCTCTTTCAAAGCAATCTTTCTCAAATTTTTATCAACAAAAAAACAGAGAGAGATCATGGAGGAAGGGATGGGAGATGAAGACTGAATGTCCATATTGTGCATGTGTGATGGATATACACTGTCATGGTCAAACCTTCCCATATACAAAACTAAACTAAATACAAGTTTGGCAACATCAAGAAATGCCTTATTGTCTCCTCACTTGGGAGGGAACCTTCACCTCCACCTTCTTCTATTCACCACCCTCATGTGCATGCCTCCCCTTTGTTTTGTTTGCTAAATACCACCCCCACAAATTGGCCTTAGTGAAAACCCTAAACATTCGATGTGGTAATTACCCTTATTATCCTTTTTATCAAACCATCCGATGTTTTGAAAAATTCGAGTGATGAAGCTAATTGGAAAATAGAAACTTGCATTCACACGTGAGGTTAACTGCATGGAAACGGGACTCGATAAGGTTTTTTCTGACATTTTTTCAAAAAAAAATTACAAAAAAATTTAGTAGTGGTGAGCCTGAATGTAGAGACTAATATGATTAAAAAAAATTAGATTAATATTTTATGTTAATAATTACGAGGTGACGCGTGCATTTGCACGTGATTCAGAGGTGGTCAGTGGATTGGGCAGGGAAGAGTATTTTGTGAGGTGTACGAAGTTGAGTACATCAAAACATTAACTATAAAAACTCTGAATGTATGAGCTGTGGAAATCATATATTTAGATCTTTACTCTCATTATTATATTTGTTGGCATGTATTTTATATATTGCTATAGTATAGTTTTTAGGGTTCGAGATTCAAGTGCTCATGCACATCTTTCAACAGTCAAAGGTTCAAAACAATTTTGATTATTTAATTTGATATTTTAAGATATAATTCAATGGAATTATCTTACCCGGGAATGAGTTTGTCAGCTAATTCCTTGTACGACTTGTGGCAGGTGGCATCTATATCACAACAACATGTGCATGGTTAAAATCCTACCATAAAATATTTTCATAACAGGGCAAACAAGCTGCTATAACTAAGAATATCAAAACAAAAAAGTTAGATTATATTCATTCAATTAAATTTTATTCAATTTGTTGACTAAATACCAAAAAATGAAACAAACATGAAAATCAGGGATTGTTTTAAAAATCAATAAATAATTAGAAAAAAAATTCAAAATTACGAAGAAAAAAAACTCCAAATTTTGTCAATAAAATCCTCCAAAAAAAATGAAAATTCGATCATTGAGTTATGTATTTTTGACGAAAAAAAATCAAATTTTATGTAAAAATTCAATTTTTTTTCAAAAAAAATAAATTTATATTTCGCCTTTTATCTTTTTGTACTTTCAAAAAAACAAAAATTTGTGAGTTTTCGTGAAAACTCATTACATGCGATAGAAAACCAAAAGATAATCTATTTCTTTCTAAACCAAATCAAAGACCCTCGCACTATTAAAGTTTATGCTCATCTATTGTGGTTGATGATTATCCAATTATATTCCCTGTAATCTTGGTATCACATCCCTTGTACAACTCTACCAACAAGATGGGATAAATATGTAGCTAGCTAAGCTTATCAATAGGGTAGTTGTATTCTTATACAACTCCACCCCAATATCTATACAAGTCTATTTAAACTCTCATTATATCAATAAAAGATATACAATACGAAACTTTACATGGTATCAGAGCTTCAAACAGTTCTTTGATTTTTTTTTTAGAAACATTTCTCTTATTCTCAAATCCCAATAAAAAAATGACAAACTCTAGTAAAACTTCTTCACAAAAATTATGATTGAATACAAACATTTATTGTAACTCTACTCTAGAACACAGTGCGTAGTCTTTTATTCATGATCAATACCAAAAGATTTTGGCCTTACTCAAATAAGGTAGTACACAACCATCCACAAACCTGGCAGGTATACCCTTTGTTGTCATAATTTCACTTCCAAATATTTTTGGATTGCAGATACTGGTGTTACCAACCATATTATCTTTGATTCTAGTTTATTTCATTCATCTATTGCAACTTGACATCCCACCTGTTAAACTTTCAAATGGCATGTTTGTACCTATTACTCACATTGATACTATCCAACTGACTTCTCTTATTCAGCTACACAACGTATTATGTATCTCGTATTTTAGCTTTAATCTCATTTCGGTAAGCAAATTTACTTCTTCTCGACTTTGTTATGTCATATTCACTAATACCTCTTGTGTTTTTTTAGGTCATTTCCCAAAAAATGACGATTGGGGTGGTTGAAGTACATGGTGGTCTATATCATTTTCAAGCATTTCCCATATCTAGCGGTAAATCATCAATAAATCCTAGTATTAGCCCATCAGTAAACCTAGTCCATTTTGATGTTTGGCATTGGCGATTAGCCACATTTCCCCAAATAGGTTGAATTTTTTTTATCAAAAGATGTTGCTGAAATGTTTAGTGATTCTTCTTATCATTGTGATATTTGTCCACGTGCTAATCAAACTCGATTGTCATTTTCGTCGAGTGAAATCAAATATATTGCACCATTTGATTTTATTCATTGTGATATTTGGGGTGGTTACTCAACACCCTCTTTATCAGGAATATGTTATTTCCTCACTATCGTTGATGATTATTCACGATGTACATGGGTTTTCTTATGCGTTTCAAATCCGAAACTTAAGTTTTGCTTCGACAATTTTTTGCTTGAGTTTAAACTTAGTTTAATTGCAAAGTAAAAACATTGCAATCTGATAATGAATCTGAATTTCATTCCCTTTGATCTTTTTTCCAAGATAATGGTGTTGTTCATCAATATAGGTTCCGCTTGGTACACTGTAAAACTTTGCATTTTGCAAAATTTTGCATTTGCATTAGTTTGCATATGCATTAATTTGCAGTGCATTGCTTTACAAGTGTTTGGTAACAATTAATGAAAAATAATGCATACACCCAATGTTTGCTTGGTTGACCTAGATATTGCATTTATGCAAACATCAACTACATAAAAATTAAAAAACAATTATAATTAACTCATTATTCCCCACTACTATTCTTCATTAGTTTTATAAAAAGAGTTATTAAATAATAATAATAATAATAATAATAATAATAATAATATACATATACATATATACATACGTAATTTTTTTAATCAATAATGACTAATAATTTAATGTCAAAATATGCTATCAAACACCGATGAAAATCTAATCAAAGGGTAATTGTTTGCTGAAAACAAAACAAAAACATAGCAAGAGAATAAAAGTTAACAAAATCGAAGGATGCACAATATTTGAAAACCATGATGAGATAAAGGAAAAAAAAAAAAAAAAGGAAATACGTGTGTTACATGATTCACAATTTCCATACAAGCTAAGAGTTCTAAAAAAACTCGTTTCCTTGTAAAGTTGGACTATTTAAGTAGTTGAAGGAAAGAGTGAGACTTGCAAAGTTTTACGGGAGATTTTTAACCCATAAAGATTTGCAGGACCACTTAACTACAAGATACGTAAACGTAGAATTAGAATTCCACAAACTATTTTTTGCAAATCATACCAAGCGCCTATATTTGTGTAACCGCCCGTAAAAGAATGCAAAAACATTACTTTACAGTGTACCAAGCGGAGCCATAGTTGCGTTACGACATCACAACAAAATGGTGTCGTTGAATGCAAACATCGTCACATTCTAGAAACGACACGTGCTTTACACTTTCATATTCCATGAAAACATTCTACCATTTTTCAATCATAAATTAGCCATAAGTCCATCTTCTTCTCATGTGTTGCCATTACCCATCCCTGACTTACCTCATTCATCCACCAATGATTCGACTCTCACCAATGAAGTACCTTCAACTTCTATTATCCTTGCTGATCAACTCACAGATACCACTATACATACGAATGTCCCTCCAGATGTCAATCCACTAGGGTTGAACAAAAAATCAACCAAACCGATTAAACCGACCGAACTGATCGGTTCAGTTTGAATTTGTTTCGATTCGATTTCAGTTTTACAAAAATCAAAACTAAAGTGATCGGTTCAGTTTTGAGTTTGTATTTAACCGACATAATGCATATAATAAATGTTTTAGTTCAATTTTAGTCGGTTTGGTTCGGTTATGGTTTGCATAAATTAGAATCGGTTTCGGTTCAATTTTGTTAATGATTGGTTCGGTTTCGATTTGAATATTTTGAAACCGACCAGAGTCAGTTCGGTTCACGGGTTTGGTAAAAAAACAAACCGTCGGTTCGATTTTCAACCCTACAATCCACATCCAACATCTTCAATTGATGCAGTCAGCAACACTCCATTACCTGATGCTCCTCGTGCATCCAATCGCACTCGACAATCACCATCCTACCTATGTGATTACCACTGTTCTAGTGTCATTGTACCACGTCACTCTGCTTTGCATTTAACGGAAGGTCCAACAAAAGGCATTTGCTACCCCTTTATCAAACTACTTGTGTTATAATAAATTTTCTCCATCTCAACAACATTTTGTTTTAGTTGCGTCTTCTATTCCAGAAGCCACTTTTTGTTCACAGGCTGTGCGCGACCCAAAATGGTGTGAGGTCATGGCAAATAAAATTCGAGCCCTTAACAAAAATAATACATGGACATTTATTATTTTGCCTACTCATAAAAAGGCAATTGATTGTAAATGGGTTTACAAAGTCAAATATCGTTCTGATGGTTCTATTGAATGATACAAAGCGCGACTTATCGCAAAATGATTCAATCAAAAGGAAGACTTGAACTATCATGATACATTTGCTCATGTGGTGAAACTTGTCATTGTTTGGTGTGTCATTGCCCTTGCATCGGTTCAAAATTGACATCTTTACCAACTAGATGTCCAAAATGCGTTCTTACATAGTGATTTGAGTGAGGAAGTATACATGCAACTTCCATCCAACTTTTCTAAACAGGGGGAGCAACGAGTATGTCGTTTAAATAAATCTCTATATAGTTTAAAGCAGGCCTCATGTCAGTGGTTTGCAAAATTCTCTTATGCACTCAAGGATTCTGGTTTTATACAATCAAAGGTTGGTTACTCCCTTTTAACTAAACGTTTCGGCCAGGAGTTTACAATGGTCCTTGTTTATGTGGACGACATCCTCATCACTAACAGCAATGGATCGACAATCCATGATCTAAAAACATTTCTCTACGAGCAATTTCACATCAAAGACCTCATTTTGTTGAAGTATTTATTGGATATCGAATTTTCACAAACAAAGGCAGACATTTCCATGTCACAAAGAAAATATATGTTTGAAATTTTAGAAGATACGAATTTACTTGGAGCTACACCAGTTTCTTTCCCCATGGAACAAAAAACAAAGCTTAAACTTTACACACACACTGACCTTACTCAAGTGTACCCCAAATACACCCCCACTAGTGAACTTACCATTGTGCCATTGCTTTGTTTTCTCTACTATGTCAAAGAAGGACACATAATGATGGGGTTGCTTTTAATGGGAGCTTTGACCAAGATTGGCATTTAGGGTTCCTTTCTATGTTTCCATTAATCGAAGATAATTGAAGGAAGAAAGAGATCACAGTGTTTTGCACGTAAAAGAGAGTTCTTGATTTGCCAAAACAGTTGCATTAAGTGAAAAAGATTGTGTTGATGTTATGCACACGCTTTCATTCATGATAATCAATGTGATGAAATGAAATCTTGTGATCATTATTTACTTCTGGTACTTTGCTTATCATCCAATTGATTGAACATGCATCCAAAGTTAATCCAAACTCCATGTACTAACTTCAGAAGTAAATGAATCGGATAAGGGCTAAAGGTGTATCATCTGAATTGGTAGAAGTGTAACGGATGAAATTACACGTTATGTGTTTGAATCCGGCCAACAACATAGGGTAGGGAAAATTAAAGGTTAAAAAAAAAAAATTAATAATAAATAAAATAAAAAATGGATCAGATAAGGAGGCTAGATTCAATCGACTATGGGACAAAAATCTTGGGCGAGTTTGGTGATGTTTGTTCGCTCTTTTAAAAAACGCATCAATGAATCTAACATTTATATATGAGATGTATATGAAAATTCTAAATGTCGAGGAAGTGGGCGAGGAAAACAGCGAGGGAGGGAGGGAGCCACCCATCCCCCTCAGGATGCATGCATGAAAAAATGATGGCACACATCCCGAGAGGATGGATGACTCCCTTCCTCCCTTGTTGTTTTCCTCGCCCACTCCCTCGACAGGTAGAACGGCTCACTTGAAAAATTGAGTAAATAGGTATGCGGCAAGAGTGAAGCCGGCTTAAATTGTTGTTCATATATTTGAAAGGTCTTAGGAATTTTTCTATAGAATATATTGATTTTTAAAGTAGATTATAATCTCAAAAGTGAGATATGAAATTTCAAGAAAATAGGGTAAACTAGGTGCCCTAAAGTATAGAAGAATAATTGGATCAATTAACAAAGGCTCGAAAAATGTCTTGGTGCATCATACATTATGCGAATGACATTACTTATTTGATTCTAACATTTTTTTTTTCTTTTTGGTATATTAGTTTGTAATTTTTGCTTAGCTTTTAAGATATGGTAATATATTCCATTGTAACAAGTTGTTTAATTTGAATGACTTAATCAATGTTTATAAGTTGTTTGGTATAAAAGTAACATGGCACTTTCACTCAAGGAATATGATTTTGCAAAATTTCACGAATTGTTTTTAGTTACTAAAATTTCTTTTGAAATTCGAAATATCTCGGAAAAAAAAGGAGTTACTAAAATTTCTTTCTAAATTCGAAATAATTATTTCTTTCATCAAATCAATCTTAGTTTTCGTACATTTTAACTGACTATAACTTGTAACCTTTGTTTAGTCGTAAATGTTATATAAATAGTTCTTATGTAGTATGTAATTTGTATGACGTTATAAGTTTTATGGGATTCTTTATGTAGTATACAAGAATTTTAAATACTTAAATTATATTGATGAATCGATTTTTTTTTATATTTTATTTATATATAACGAAATATTTCTTCAAATCAACATACCAACTTTCCCTAAACACTCTCAGGTTAGGTTTACCCAAGAATTCGTTGACTGCATTTGGGAACCAAAACACCCCAAATAAAAATTAATAATAAATTTTTTTGTTGCACGGGAAATCTTGATTGAAGTTTTTACTTTGATTGCAATAGAAACAATGGCTAAAGAAACATGAATTCTAAATGGCGAGGAAACGCGCGAGAGGGGAGTGTAATCACCCATTTTCCTTGAGATGCGCATCTTTGCTTATTTCGAGGGAGATGAGTGATTACACCCCCTTCCTTGCCGCCTAGAAAGGCTCCTAAAGAAATTATTACATCTGAGTACTAACAAATAAAATGCCAAGTATTCTTTACAATTGCAATTGAATTTTCATTTATCAACAATTTTAGCCATTCATGTTTGCTAATTTTTTAAAAAAATTTATTTATTTAATTTTTACCTTTTTTTTTTTTATAGATAGTGTTTGTGATTTTATTTTAAAAAAAATGAATAAAAAGTGTAAAAAAAAATGCTAACTAGACTTACTATTTTCATTTATACATGATTTTAAATGGATCTTTGAACCAAAAAATGACATTGACGCAATTATAAACTTATGAATTCTTCAGAAATCTTATCATTAGCTCGTGGGGAGAATTTTAAAAAACGACCATGAATGTTTTTTTTTGTGAAAAAATAAAAAAAAACCTTTGATGCAAACAAAATAGGCGTAATCAAGCCGATCGATGTGTATGATAAAAGAAATAAAAATAAAATACAGGATAAGCTATGTTACAATCATTTTCTTTCTTTTATGATCAAAGTCCATTCAAACTATAATTAGGGCAATTGATGAATGACATTCACCACTCAATCCATATTCAAATAATTAGAAACTATTTATCACCAGGGACTTTGCTTCCATGAAAAGAATGCTTATTAGTGTGGATAGTCAAAAGTAATTATGAACACTCCATAACACATCAATTACATGACACAAAGTCTAAAAAAATCTACAAATATGCATTGTGCACTTAAAAACCTCTACTAAATATCTCAAAAATCAGGTTGCAAAAATCTGATTTTCTAGCATTTTCGTGTATGAATACACGCTTAAATAGTAAATACAATAACAAACCAATCTTATTGTCCTTACAAAGAAACCAAATAACTATACAAATTACAATCTCCAAATACAAGAATTGGTAAAGACAATAAGTCCAATACTTCAATACCGATGTTCATACAAAGCGGTCGGAAGGCATAAAAATAAGTTTGAATAACACGTAACATCCTTATTTTTTCATAAAAATTGTTTTGGATTTTTCAACTTTGAACATTTTGGTAAGACATATTCAAACCTTTTTTTTTTTTTAGATATATTCTTTCACTAAACACAAGTTAGGTTTAAGTATCGTCAAACAAACACATTAAAGATACCCGAATAAAGGTTAAATGATTAGAGAGAAAAAAAAAAAAGTGAATCAAAGGACAATACATAAGAAAGAAAGGCATAAATCAAAATCACACAAACACACATAAAGAATGGTTGATACTTTGCATCAATTCTGGTCAAAGAAAAGTTGTCATTTATTAATTAATTCACTCATTATTAAAAAAAAACCCATTTTGAGCAAATAAAATAATTCATTAAAAATAAGTACTTATTAGTCAGGATGGTCAAAAGTAATTATGGACGCTCAAAACACATCAATTACATCACATAAACTCTCCAAAACGGGGCAATCGGTATTTTTGCGATGAATGTTACCGAAATGGTTCTTGCTCGGGTAGTTTGTCCCATCTCAGAGAAGGTTTTTGAGAGCACTATGGTAAAATGCTTTGCTGCTGAGGCATCGCTTTTGTTGATCCAAGCTCGATAGTGGAGGATGTGATTTCTTATGAAAGACTCTGAAACGTTGTAGGCCATTTTACAAGAGAAAAAACAAGCGCAAGAGACAACCATGTGTTGAATGTGATGTCCTCTTATTAGCAACTTTGGACACCTCCTTTCTTATCATAGGTCATGGTTTTGTAACTTTATTTCTGGTGACCTTGATTTTGAGACGCACAAAATGACTACCATCATGTATGTAAAAACCTCTATTGAATTTCTGAAAACATACTAAACACAGTGGCAAACCAATCTTATTGTCCTTATTTTCTTGCAAAAATGTGTCAAGAAACCAAATAACTATACAAATTATAACATCCAAAGGTAAAGACAATAAGTCTAGCACCTCAATACTGATGTTAGTACAAAAAAGTCAGGAAGGCATAAAAATAAGTTTGAATATATAACCCATAACCCTATTATCTTTTTCATAAAATTTGCTTAAAATACTGAAATTTGTTGTTGATTTTCAATTTTGAACATTTTGGCACTTCACCAAATTGATATTTTTGTAAAAACTCATAAACGATATCACTTTTGAGTTTTAACAGTTCACCATAGGATTTTACACATTTTCATAAACAAAGTGATACAATTATTGTATCACCATGAAGAATACGGTGCTACAAATAATACTATTCATGATAATCTAATTTATTATATCATTTTTTTGATAAAACTGTTTTACATTTTTTTGATAATATTATTACAGCTGAAAAATGATATTATTTTGAGAGTTATTATAAAAATGTCAATTTAAGGTACTGTCATAATACATATTCAAAAAAATTTCAAATATATTCTTCCACTAAACATAAGTTAGGTTTAAGTATCGTCCAAAAACACATTAAAGATACCCGAATAAAGGTTAAATGATTACAGAGGCAAAAAAGAAAGTGAATCAAAGGACAGTAGAGAAGAAAGAAAGACATAAAACCTTAGTCACATGAACAAATCCTAAAACTTTACTTAATCCATAAATCAAATCACACAAACTCACATCAGGAATGGTTGATACTTTGGCATTGTGCACTTAAAAACCTCTACTAAATATCTCAAAAATCGAAGTTGCAAAAATCTGATTTTCTAACATTTTCGTGTATGAATACACGCTTAAATAGTAAATACAATAATTAAATGATAATTTTGGTATGTGGAGATATTATGTGGTGTTCATGGCATTGATTGTCATTGTAAATTTTTTATGACAGGTTCAGAAAAATTTTAATATTGAAAAATACAGAGGAAACTATGTCGAAATTTTGATTTTTTATTTGTTCATGACATTGATTGTCATTATGGTCACTTATGTGAAGTATATTTTCTTATGACATGTTCAGATAAATTACTTTATTAAAAAAATGACATTTTTTTTTATATAATGATATTGTGTGCATATCTCTTTCGACATAGTCATGAATGTAGGATGTAATCTGCAATAGTGCCAACGACACGAGTATTACACTAATAACTATACAAATTACAATCTCCAAATACAATAATTGGTAAAGACAATAAGTCCAATTCCTCAATACCTATGTTCATACAAAGAAGTCAGAAGGCATAAAAATAAATTGGAATATATAACCCATAACACTATTATCTTTTTTATAAAAATTGCTAAAAATTATAATATCCAAAGGTAAAGACAATAAGTCTAGCACCTCAATACTGATGTTAATACAAAAAAGTTAGGAAGGCATAAAAATAATTTGAATATATAACCCATAAAAAATGTTAGAAAATCAGGTTTTTGCAATTATGTTTTGTAATCAGAATGACGTGTCATGATTTGAAAAGAATAATGAAATCTTTAAAGATTTTATGTGTATCTTGAGGTTGTAAAAAACTCCTCTAACGATGTATCCTAATTACAAAACATGTTTACAAAACCTGATTTCCTAACTTCACTAATAACCCATAACACTATTATATTTTTTTTAAAAAAAATTGCTAAAAATACTGAAATTTGTTTTTGATTTTCAACTTCGAAAATTTTGGCATTACACCAAATTGACATTTTTGTAAAAACTCACAAACGGTATCACTTTTGAGTTGTAACAGTCTACTATAGAATTTTACACATTTTCATAAGCAACGTGATACAATAATTGTATCACCATGAAAAATACGGTGCTACAAATAATACTATTCATGATGATCCAATTTATTGTATCATTGTTTTGCATTTTTTTGATAATACTATTACAGCTGGAAAATGATATTATTTTGAAAGTTATTACAAGAATGTCAATTTAATGTATTGTCATAAGACATCATCATCATCATCATCATCATCATCATCAAAGTCTATTTTAGAGATTTTCGAGGTCGATTACATGGATTTTGGTCATAAGACATATTCAAAAAATTTTCAGATATATTCTTCCACTAAACACAAGTTAGGTTTAAATATCGTCGAAAAACACATTAAAGATACCCGAATAAAGGTTAAATGATTACAGAGGCAAAAAGAAAGTGAATCAAAGGACAGTAGATAAGAAAGAAAGACATAAAACCTTAGTCCCATAAACAAATCCAAAAACTTTACTTAATCCATAAATCAAAATCTCACAAACTCACATCAGGAATGGTTGATACTTTGGCATCAATTCTAGTCAAAGCAAGAGTTGTCATTCATTAATTCATTATTCAAAAAAAAAAAAAAAACCATTTTGAGCAAATAAAATAATTCACTAAATAAATAAATATAGATTAGTTTATAAATAAAATAATTCACTAAAATAATCATTAAATACACCCCCAAGATTAGTTTATAAATAATCATGCAGAGCAAAGTTATCTAGATGGAAAGTACCATGTGTCAATGTCCCATTTGCTTGTAGCACAAGAATGTTAGTTAAAGAAAGGTAATGTCGAGAGAGAAATGAAGAGTTTTAGAGAGAAAGAGAGGAGTCCCCATGCAAAATTAGTAAAGCAAAGCAGTCAAAGCAAAGACTAGTATTAGCTAATTTTCCCTTTAATAAAGTTGGCAGTTTTTGTTGGGTCTCTTATTATTATTAGAGTGATTCTACGCAGCGAGGAAATGGGCGAGGAAAGTGAAGTGGCGGGGGTGGGAGCCGTTCATCTTATTTGAGATGTGCACGCAAAAAGTCAATGCATGCATCTTGAGCGAGATGAACGGCTCTCACCCCCACCACCTCACTTCCCTCGCTCATTTCATCGACACTTAGAATTTCTGTTATTATTATCTCTCTATTGAACCTTTCTTATGAGAAGGAATGGATCGAGGAAATCAGCAAGGGGAAGAGATTTTACCACTCATTTCTTTCGAGATTTGCATTGATGTGTATTTTGATGGTGCGAACATGCATCTCGAGAAAAATGAGCAATCAAACCCTCCCCCTCGCTGGTTTCCTCGCCATTTAGAATTTATGCACTTTATTAAGTAGTTTTGTATTTTTTGATTTATGGGATTTTTGAGGAACACCAAAGATTAAGGCTATGTTTGGTTAAGGGTCTTAAGGTTATGTTTGATTAGTCAGTTTATTTGGTATTCATTTTCTTATTATACAGATTTTTGCTGTTTGGTTGTCTATTTATTACAAAAAATTGATTATTCATAAGATTTTTTCCACAATATTAATGGGATCAAAGTCTAAGAGAAATGCCTCAAAATCAATTTTACGAAAATGATTTTAATTTCATGTTTATTTTCTGTACAACCAAACATACCCTAAGATTTTTTTAAAATCTCTTTTAATATTTTCTAATGTTTGAATTCGAAATGAACCAGTCAAATTGGAATTGGCTTCCGATTGAGAAAACTATGGTCCAATGCAAGTCATGAGTTAATAATAACCCAATTAGTTTGTCAAGCATTTCCATTCTCCACATAGGTACCGTAAAATTCGTTTATCACATCCTACTTCCAAATATATGTGCACTAAAGGAAGTGGCGCCAATGTTAGAACAAATCAATTGGCGCCACTCTTTTGGAAACTACAACGCGATTCTAATGTTGAGGGATTATTTTGTTTTCGGTGTCTAGCATTTAACCTAAATCATTTGGAAAAAAAAAATAAAAAAATTTTACCACATTTTTTAAATACTATTTTACAAATATTTTTCAGCCATCATTACGGCCGTTACCTCTCAAAATTTTTTTTAACATAAATTGCTTGAAAATACAGAAAACTGACAAAAAATAAAAATTGGAGGGTAATTATGTCATTTAACATCGTATGATCCAAACCTATGTGATTTTTCAATCCCCACCGTTTAACACAGTGGTCCCCATGAAATCCAATACTTAGATAGTCCACAGCCACAAAATAAAAATAAAAAGACACTCTTACCCCTAACAAACAAAACAAAGACCCTCAAGAATAAATCCGTCATTACTGCAATAAGTAAGTGTCATTAACCGGAAAATTAACTCGCACAGTAAGACCTAAGCACGTGCAGTGCGCGTGTCGAGGCAGGATCAACCGGTAGTAGCCGGCCACTTTTCAGTAATCCAATTTTTTATTTATTATTTTTTTTTGGGAAAAAAAAATTGTATTTTTGGGGTTTGAAGAGAGTCCACAGTGTACAGAGCAACAACAATAGCACCAAAAGAAGAGCAGAGGAAGAGCGTTGCAGCAGAGAAGATTAGCTTTTCTCTGCTCTCTCTGCTCTCTCTCTCTCTATTTCCATATTCTTAGAAACCCCATTACATAACTCAGCTCAAATTTGAGTAAAGTTTGAAGCTTTTGTGTGTGTTTGTGTTGTCTGTTTCAAGTAGTACTGTTGTGTGTTTCAGTAGGTTTGGGGTCTTTTATTGTGGTCTGGGGTTGATGATTTGGGACTTTTTGAGGTTGAAGAGAAGGAAATGAGTGAGCTTTGTTTTTAGGGAAGAGGGATTATTGGGTGTTTATTGATCATGATGATGATGGTGGTGGTGGTGGAGGTGATGAGTCTTTTTTGACTGAAGAAAAAATCATCAGATAAAGTGGAAAGAAAAAGATTAGTGAGAGAGGAAAAATTGTCCCCATTAAAGGGTTTTTGTTGCTTGTTATTGTCAATGAGAGAACTTGAACTTGTGTGCTCTTTTTTCCTCCTTTTTTCACACATGGGTTGTTTTTGTTGATTTGTGTGTTGTTCTTGTTGTAGAGATTTCAAGGGTTTTATTTGGTTTTTAGTAAAAAAAAAAAAAAGGGAAAGAAATGCCTATGTTTGAAGTTGCTAGTAGGAGGAGAGATGGGGGGGATGTTAGGTTTGATGTGGGTGAAGGAGGGCATGTGTTAGATCTAGACACTGCAGTGAAAGATGGAGTTTTGGGTGGTGTGGGAGGTTGTGGGGTGGGTGTAGGTGAGAAAGGTGAGAAATTGGATCTGAAGAAGATGATAGAGGAGCTTGATTTGTGTGATGTTCCATCAGTGTTCATCTGCCCAATCTCCCTAGAGCCTATGCAAGACCCAGTGACCCTTTGTACTGGTCAGACTTATGAGAGATCCAACATTCTTAAATGGTTCTCTTTAGGGCACTTAACATGCCCCACTACTATGCAAGAGTTGTGGGATGATTCAGTCACCCCAAACAAGACTCTTTACCATCTGATCTATAGTTGGTTCTCTCAGAAATACTTGATCATGAAGAAGAGATCAGAGGATGTGCAAGGGAGGGCTTCAGAGCTTCTTGATACACTCAAGAAGGTCAAAGGGCAAGCCAGGGTTCAAGCTCTCAAGGAGCTTCAACAAGTGGTGTCTGTTCATGCTTCTGCAAAGAAGACTGTGGTGGATGAAGGTGGGGTGGCTTTGGTTTCATCTCTATTGGGTCCTTTCACTTCCCATGCTGTTGGGTCTGAAGCTATTGGGATTCTTGTGAATTTGTCACTTGATTCGGAGTCTAAGACGAATCTAATGCAGCCAGCGAAGATCTCATTGATGGTGGATATGTTGAATGAGGGTTCCATTGATACTAAGATCAATTGTACAAGATTGATTGAAATGTTGATGGATGAGAAGGATTTTCGATCCGAAATCGTGTCAAGTTTGAGTCTTTTGGTTGGGTTATTGAGATTGGTTAAGGATAAGAGACATCCCAATGGGGTTTCTGCTGGTCTTAGTCTTCTGAAGACGATTTGTTCACATAAGCAGGTTCGAAACTTGGTTGTGAGCATTGGGGCTGTTCCCCAATTGATTGAGCTATTGCCCACATTGAATCCTAATTGTTTGGAGTCCGCATTATTCATTTTAGATGCATTGGCAAATCTCCCAGAGGGAAAATCAGCTCTAAAGGATTGCTCCAAAACGATTCCGAATGTGGTGAGACTCCTAATGAGAGTCTCAGAGAGTTGTACACAATATGCATTATCGATCTTATGGGCAGTCTGTAAGCTAGCTCCCGAAGAGTGCGCATCACTAGCTGTGGAGGCTGGTTTGGCTGCAAAGCTTCTACTAGTCATCCAGAGTGGTTGCAATCCTGTATTGAAGCAAAGATCGGTCGAGCTACTGAAATTATGTAGTCTAAATTATACTACCACAATCTTTATTTCGAAATGCAAGCTCACAAGAACAATTCAGTGAAGGGAAAAGATTGTCACTTGGTTGTATACACTTGATCACCCCTGAATCTTCTTGGGGGTAAATGGAATTCAAGAGCTCTCTTGGTGTAAGATAAGTCTTTGCACCAAGCTACATCAATCAAAGAAGATACGTGGGCCGCCGAGGTAATCAGCTTTCTCTCCTGTCTATACTAAAATTTCCTGTAATTTTCTCAATTGATTTCCAATACATAGACAAGAAACATCATAATGTGATAGTGAATTTAGTTTTCACTGATTGCACTTTAGATGGTGACTCTGGCACTTGTTCCTCTAATAAGCCCCAAAATGGTTTGAGCCATTTGTTCCTTAATACCAATGCGATTCAATGGCGGGTGTGGGGATCTGCTACGCTGCAAGAATTGTATATCGCAGTAATGGAATTGGATAGATATGAGAATACAGGTGTTCTTGCAATGCAAGTTTGGTCCTTGCCAACCCTAGGGGAGTTTGTTGGCGCCATATATAGTTTCTATTTGACTAGGAGTTTGCTATTGCCATAACAAATGTATCTAGGAGCTTCTTTTTTTCCTTCAATATGAATGCCCATGTGTACATTTTTCTTTTCATACAACCTAGTGAATGTGAAGTTCAATATCCAAGATTTTGTCATTTTGGTCCTAAGTTTTGGTTTCTTGAAGTTCTCACCATTTACAGCAATAGATTGATAAACCCATGACACAAAAACACTCCTCCAACCAAAGCTCCCTCACTCAATAAGTAAAGTTTTGCCTGAACAAGGTAACGTGTGGAAATAGTGTAATTTTTGTTCAATTGCCATTTGAAATTGGTCGATGGAGCTTGCATTGTCCATCTAATTCAGTGACTGTCAATTTTTCAAAAAAAATTAGAGAGAATTGACCCCACAAAGGCAGGGCATCTAGAAAGCAAGTCTGCTAGCTTGTAGCTTTTTACTCACTGCATGGTGGTGGTAGTAAAGCTCAGCTCATGCATGTGGTGAACAGTTTCTGTTTTAGGGATTACCAGTGACGCCAGTGTGTCCATGGTGGTGTGTACTCTTTCTTCCTTTAAATGGGAAGAGTTAAGGACTGGACCCCTTGCCATTTTTTAAACTTATTACACACTTGTCATTCAATCAAACTTATTTTACACACAACACTTCACCTTGTCACTGATCATGAAAAGAAAGAAAAGATGTTTAATAGAGAAAACTACAGAGCTTCCAGGGAGCTTGGTTTGTGTCTTGGAAAATTCTAACTGTCGAGGGAATGGGCGAGGAAAACAGTGAGGGGGGGGGGACCGTCCATCCCCTCGGGATGTGTGTTGCCTTCATTTTTCACATACACGCATCTCGGAGGGATGGAGGTGGTCCAATCACATGTAAACCAACCACCAGGCACAAATCAATGCTTCTGTACCAGAGAAGGGGTTTCTTTCAATAGTCACCTTGAACAGTTGCTTGTTTGTGGATGGTAGTGAAGACCAGTAAGATGGGGTGTGATGGGTTGTGGCCTTTATGACATTACTAGTGTCCCATACTACTATATTCTTCTGTGGAGTTTCTATTGATCTTTGAATTTGGTGCCTATGGAGGGGACACCCACCATTCAAGTGTCAATTTTTTTGATGCTTTGTCATGTACTGTTTTGTTGTGTTCTTCAGTTTGTATTATTTTCATTCTTTATTGTTATGCAGTATCAGTTAAGAGTGTAATGGTTGGCCCAACCTCCTCTCGTACCTTAAAAAAAAAGGAGGGAAAAGGTGTGCAAGGCTTTAGA
Source organism: Berberis thunbergii (assembly GCA_003290165.1). Classification (NCBI taxonomy): domain Eukaryota; kingdom Viridiplantae; phylum Streptophyta; class Magnoliopsida; order Ranunculales; family Berberidaceae; genus Berberis; species Berberis thunbergii. The sequence continues at coordinate 213,866 of QNQO01001383.1, read as the reverse complement.
GCATCTTTGAATGAATGAGATCTGAGACTCCCTAGCACTATAGACTAGTCTCTAGAGGGAAAAAGAAGTATTATAACCCTACCTCTTTACTGGATCTTAAATTCTATGATAGTGTGCTATGGAAACGGCCCAAATGCTTGAAGTTGAGAATGAGAAGCCATCAGTTCTTTTTATCTCCTCCCAACCTCCTTCAACAGCTTCAGATCCTGCAACAACCATGTATAACTCTCAGTCAAACAACCACTTGATCATCTTTGAGGCAAAATGTTTGGCAGATCTTACTAACAAAATTTTGAATTACACCAATCTGGACTAATAATAGCACATCAAGTGTTCGGCAGTTCAAAAATGAACTTTTACCTATCTGTCTGTTCATGTAAACATTAAGGGCCGTAGTAATGCGAACCAGTTTTTTGCACATTTTCAACATGGAACATAAAAAAATACTTGTGAACCAGATTTTGCAAGAATGTACGAGTGGGGATGTCAAGAGGGCCAATAGATATAGTGTAACAATGAACCCCAAACCTGACTCGTTGACATCCATAATAGGCCACTACTAGTATTTTTTCCAGAACAAGCGTAAAGAGCTGAAAATACTTGTAATTACCGTGTAAAAAAACTATAAAGTTCTTACATTAGTAGGAGAACTCGGAGAATTCATTGAGATCAATCATAGAGTCTAGATAAGTCGCAGCTCACAACAAATGTCTTTTAAGAGACGGAAAGAGCTGAGCAACCATCTTGAAACCTCCCACCAAACTCATCACAGAACTGATTCTACTAGTTTAGGTAATAATTCACATCAAAATATGAGGAAGAACAAATCAACTTGAAAACCTAACAGTTGTTAAATGTTATAATCAAAGCTCATCAGAGCCAAACATGACAATTTTGGCTTTGCCATGCCTGGAAACTTTGCTAACGTGAGGAAAGATTGGAGGGACTGAATATTATGGAGTGAAAGCAATGTTGACCAACCTTTGATGAGGGTGAACATTGCTTACCTGTTAACAACCAACCCTATGCATTTCAACTCATTTGTGCTTCAAATTTGTAAGTGATAAATGCTTGCAAGATAAAAATGCCAATGAAGCTCAAAATTATGAAACTGGGTAGACTGGTAAATCATTGATATTCTTGTTTTGACAGGTTACCCTCACCCTTACACGAGCTTTGCTAGGGGTTGAGGGAAAGGAGCGAGGGATGGGGGTTGAGGGAAAGGGGTCGAGGCGGATGGGTGGTTACCTCCATCCCTCGCTCCTTTCCCTCGACCCCTAGAATTTTCGCCCTTACACACATAATAAGTCTGTTAGCACTAGGTCTGAGCAAGAAAATAAAAAATAAAAGTGACTGCAGTTTGTCAATGCGCAATGTTAGGTTAAGTTGGGCTTGAGTTTTGTAAATCCAAATACATGGAGCTTGGATTTATTGCAGCCAACCCAATCCCTACAAGTTGCAACTTTATTTTACAGAAATAAAGTGTCAGGAAATTTCATGCAACAAACATTGTTTGTTGTTGAGACTGAATCAGTAAAGAGTGACAATTGATTCTCAATCCTCATAGTCAATCATGGTATGTTATCAGCACATGAATTACAAATCAGTAAATCAGAAGCAAGTCTTAAACTCCAGGACAACTTGCGTGATTGGTCAATAGAAATAGTTCAAGTTCAACAACTTTGCTTGATTACGGACAGACGCTCCCCTAGAATCCTTCACAATCTGATCAAAAAATTTCCTAGGAGATCACCATGCCCTGCTTCATACAAAGCAAAGGACCACAGCTATGGTAGTTACTTATTTGTCACAGGTTTTGTTGTTCTGTTTTGCTACCACTTCTACTATGTTTGGAAGGCTTTTCAACCTATAGCTATCTAGTGTTATCTTGGAGGCTTTGTCCTTTTTTTTGCTGGACACATACATTATTCTTACATTTTGCTTGTGCATTTATGTTTCATTCACCTGTGGGGAGTTATGTTCAAAATTTCTTCAATGTTTCTATCAATTTCAGCTCTTGTTGTCTCAGAAACATCAAAGACGATAACAGAAACATAAAAACATGTGTCAATGGTAGCGTGGTTGGATGGTAAAGGTTCTGGTGGTTTAAATCCACGTCTTGAGTTTTATACCCACTGGCAGCACGTTTGCCTTTCAAAAAAAAAAAAAAAAAAACCATAAAAACATGTGCATGTATATGGACTACGAATGATTCTAGAAGTTTCCTAGTACATTCAAACAAAAACAGTTCAATAATGGATAACTTCGGGAATAATTGACTGGTCTAACATCCATGACTCCTTGAATATTAAGAGCAGTGTTCTAAAAAGCGTTAGGCGGTGGGCGGGGGGTGAGCAGGTGCCTGATGCCTAGGCGATTTTAGGTTTTGTATTATAAATTTAATAATTTACAAAATTCAAGCATATACTTTATCAATTACATCCAATTTAATGCAAAGATACATATGCAAAATTTAAAAACATGAAAAAATTAATAATCATAAACAAAATTTATTAAAACTCAAATGACTGAAGTTGGTCATGGTGGGTACTTTATACAAAGTTGAATTTGTCGACAAATATCCAAATCTACTCTTTTATTTTTCTTCAAATTGCATGAATAACCTCAGTCATGTTTGATAAAATCTACATTACTAAAATTGATACCAGCAGATCATTTGATAATTCCATTAAGTAATCATCGTTTGCTACATTTAGACATATGCTAAATAAAAAACAATTAAATTGTTTCTTTTCAAAAAAGGGAAAATAAAAATAAAATAAGAACACAATCAGCCTTATTAAAAAAAAAAATCCTCCCAGACCACCTAAACCCCGCCCAAAACACGCCTAGGCGCCTACCCGATTTTTCACCCTGCCCAGCCATTAATTTAGGCGTTTCTCTAACGCCTAGGCCATTTTTTTAGAACACTGATTAAGAGTACTTACCAAAAAAAATTTTAGACCAGATACATCCCCTTCACGACAGAAAGGAACATTTCATGTAAAGAAAACAAAATATTCTATCACTATCTGTGGCTCAAGTGGCAAAAATAATAACAAACAACCAGTAATTTATGGATGTTATGTCACAATCTTCGTGCATTATTTGTAATAAAGGCTAAGGTATACAAGTGGTCTAGCTTTTCAAAGCTTATTCAACAAAAATGAGCAGTTGATTCATCAGCAATGATGTAATCATGTTTATAATTGGTCAACGAGCTATTTAGCTCAATCACAATTGGTATATCAGCCTGATCTGTTGGAATTGATCATGTAATGTGTATAGTAAGAAAGACCCACTGACCAGGATATGGTAACGGAGCCCTGCACATTCTCGATATTGTGACTGAAGGAAGGGAATTAGCTTCGACCAGAAAAATTCTTTGACCTACATTGAAAAGAAGAAATCAAATAAATTTTGGTATGATTCAATACAGAAACGCAGAAGCTTCAACATATAGGTCTAGTTCATAAATTTTCGTAGAATTGAATGCAAACACCTGTGGAAGAACTTACAATACTTTACTACAACCACAGTGATATACATCATATAATATTCATTCTCATCAATTATTTATTTTATCTACAATAAGTGGGCATTTTAAGATAGCTTATGTAACAAGAAGAGCGCTTCTAAATGTCGAGGAAACGGGCGAGGGACGAGACGTGGCGGAGTGGGGACCGTCTACTTCACTCGAGATGCGTGCCATCTGTTTCCTCGACATTTAGAATTCCTGGTAACAAGAATCATGGGCAATGCACTATTCAAAGTTGTGTGGTTGCATATTTAAAACACAGATTATGTAGAAGGCCAAAGAGGAACATAAAATATACAGAGAAGAAGAATGGCTGATGAAAATACCAGAGAAAATTGGTCAAACTTTCGACTATTGACCAAAACTAAACCACATCTGCAGCAGTTACATCCCGGCGGCTGCTGGTTACCTGCCAAACTCCAAGAAACATGGTCGTAATCCATTCAAGACCGAGTTTAGATGAACCAGCTTAGATGAGTAAGTGAACCACGGTTTCAACCTTGTTGGTTTCTCTTATTTGTATATAAAAACAATAATGCTTATCAGATTCTAACCATAAACAAGTAGAAGCACATACACAAAAAACAGACAATACCCTATGGACTCATCATCTTCTTCTTCTTCTGCCATGGAACGTCAGTACAACCAAGAAAGAAGGAGATTAACATCGTCCCTCCATTCAGTACGTAAACCATCAGCAAAACCATGGAAGAAACCTGCTGGGTTGCTACCATCTAAAGTCTACAGAGTGGATTCCTCCAACTTCCGTAGAGTTGTTCAGAAGCTCACAGGTGCACCAGAATTCCAATCTAGGCGTCTCCAGACAGTGGCACCTCCACCACTTGATCTTGTCACCTCACAGCCAACTTCTAATTTCAATGTGTCAGAATCATTGCAACCTAATATAGTTGCCTTATCTTCTAATTACAGTAGCCCAGAAGGTCCAGCACTACCAATGCAATCACTCCACTCTCAAGAGATACTCCCGATTGATGCCCAAAATGGCTTGCCACCTAATTATCTAACACTAGAATCACAACCATCATTGGCTCCTTTGGCCCTATTTTCACCTGTACTACCATCATCGACTCCTATGGGACTGTTTACTCCTTGGTTCCACTGGAGTTCTTTCCCTCTTCCAAGTCCAGGAACTCTAGCTATTGTTGATACCAGTTCTTGATACCAGCACTGTTCTGTGGAGTGCTGTTGGATAGTCTTTGGGTTTTTTTTTTTTTTTTTTTTTTTTTGGGGGGTGGGGGCTCTGTAAAAGGAGGGGTTGGTGACTGTTATGGTGCCATTATGAATGTATTATTTTCATTTTATTAGTAAAAGAGAAAGGACTTTATGATTTTTCTTATTATAGGTTGTTACAAGTTTACAAATGTTTTTTCATCCCATTATAACTCCCTAGGCAAGAGAAACAGAAAGATAATTATGCATCACAGATGATCAATAGTTTCCTACTAAGAAGATCAAACTTGACTTTAGAAAAAACATTGAACAATGTCAGTTTTTATTTTACGCGAGATGCAGCTACCTGCATTATCACTATCCCAATAATATGTGGTTTACAAGTATCAAGATCTTCCTCGCATCTTTATTTAATGAGGCAAAAATTGAAGTATATTTGACATCCATGTGATTTGTACTAGCTAAAGACACACTTCAAGTGATCATTTAATCAAAATAAGACAATGAACATACACTAATGCAAAAACAGCACCAATATGACAAGTATAATGAATGCCAACAGATTTATGATGAATTCTAATTCAGACCGCGAAACCTTATTGTAGCAGGTATGCATAAACCAAGTTCCTAACAAGAAGCCCCAAGACTCTGACAGGTACTGAGCATCAAGAATTCTCTCTTCATTATGAAACTGGAGTGGATTTCTGTTCAAATTTTTGTTACATTGGTTTCTAGTTTGAGCTCCCCCCTACAGTCTACTTTTCAACATCCTAGTTCCAGCTCTAACTTTCCCATTTGATCATCTCTACTGCAACAGAGAATCTCATGCACATAACAACAAAGACAAAAACATGAACAACACACATGACCACAAACCATATCGATGATTCTAGAAGTATTGTGGAAACTTCAAACTGGAACAGCTCAAGCATATTGCTAAGAAAAGTTGACCAGTCCAACATCTACACTCCTTGGATTCTGAGAAAATGGAGGATAGTAGATCTAGAAAACAATATAAATGACCCTTTCCAGACAGAACTCACTCATACTCAAATAAAAACCTCACAAAAGCCGAAACAAAACCTCACAAAATCCAATTATTCAAATCTAGAAAACAAAACCCTTTCCAGACAGAACACACATTTTTTTTTTTTTTTAAATTTGGGATGTTTACCCATTTTATTCAAATAAAAATCCACGCTCGAAGGCTACATGACTGACCCAATAGGGTGAACCAAAAAAGCCGAAACAAAACCTCACAAAAGATAGGATGCACCAATACAAACCTAGACAAAATCAGTCTATGTACCTTCTGTTTTCTGTCCTAGTTCTATTGGATTTTCGGAGACAAATACTGATATCTTTGGTGTGGCGCCTCTTATTCATCTTTCCGTCTGACATAGCCCCTAAATCCAATTCAATGTTCGCTACCTGTGGATCAAGCTCAGATTCTGAGTTGACGTCATCACTGTCCTCACTAGAAATCTCGAGTGTACTGAGGTCAAATATCGGCGGTCGAAGTAGCTTATTTGCTCTGAACGAAGATATAGCCTGAGTCAAGGTGTCGCCGATTTTTTTATAATCCGGTGAAGTTTTGATAGCATATTTGTCAAAATTTCTCTTTAACCTGAGCAGAGACTGCAAATCATCATCCGAAAATTCCTGCACTTGCTGACCCTGTGTAGCATCCCCTAGCTCTGTGCAACCGTGGCATACTCATACCCTCATACTCATTTTATTTAAAGGGTAGCAATTAATAAGATTTGATGAAGATCAAGTGGTTGCAACCGTTGCATGGTAACGAAATTGGAAACTATAGGATAAGCTCCAGAGTCGAGAAAACCCCAATAATTTATTGATGCACCATCTCTAGCTCAAGTAGAGGTTTCCACGAAGTGTATCATTTCATAAATAAAGACCAAGACACCTGAGTGGCTCACTGGCTTCTCAACTACGTAAAGTTTGGATGTATTGCATGTCTATTGGTCAAAGAGATAACTGAATTAATTGCAATTATAGTAGAGATAGGTGCGATCAGTTGGACTTGTTCTACTAATAGCAAAAAAGAAAAAGTGGGGTAAAAAGTATCTATCTGATAAACAATGAAATAAAACCATTCAATTATTCAAAAAAGGACTTTGAACAATCCATTATTAGAAGATGGTATTCCAATTCTGGCAGAGCTAAATCCTTACTTTCCTAGAGGAAGAAAAAATGATGACTCTTGCCAATATATATACAGTATATATCATAGATTCATAGTAAATTTCATAGTAAATAGGCTTACAGTTACAATACCCATGTAGTTTTAACTCTTTATTACAAACATGGTTTATGTAACTGTAAAATTTGCATTTTAAGATCACCTTTTAAAAATTATTCATTGCAAATAATTCATAAGTGATCAATAGCTAACATGTTGAGGGGTGCATCCTCAAAATCGGCTCCGTAAAGTCGAAGGGTAGTTGCTGTACATATTACCACAGAGAAAAGCTTTATATTTAAAGTGATTCTAGCCAGCGAGGAAACCAGCGAGGGAGGGAGGGAGGACCTTCCATCTCCCTCGCTATGCATGCCTCCCATCACTTGCACACATCGCGAGGGAGATGGAGGGTCCTCCCTCCCTCCCTCGCTGGTTTCCTCGACAAATATAATTTCTCCTCCCTCCCTCCCTCGCTGGTTTCCTCGACAAATATAATTTCTGTTATATTTAATAAGGGAAGAAAGGAATAAGAACGAGAGATTCTAAATGTCGAGGGAAAGGGCGAGGAAACGAGCAAGGGAAATGACGTGGCGAGGTGAAAGTCGTTCATTTCCCTCGAGATGCGTGCGAAAAAAATCAACGCACGCATTTCGAAAAAAATGGACGATTTTCACCTCGCCACGTCATTTCCCTCGCTCGTTTCCTCGCCCTTTCCCCCGACATTTAGAATTTCTCAATAAGAACTGATGAAAATGTCAAACAAATTTAGTCAAACTTTTATATTTGACCAGAACTTGACAATGTCAGCAGCAGCCACATCCCAACTGTGACTGACTAAGTTATTATCATTAGATAATGGCATCCTTTTAAACTCGAGTCATGGTCAGACTCACTCAATGAGTACTAAATTGAGCTCAACAAACAGGTCATACCGATCAAAAGAAGTAATAACTCTTGTGAACAGACAAATTAACTAAATAAAATAATTATCGTTGTGGTAAACCATATATCAGCTGACTAGACCATCTCAAAAGAACTGGATAATACCAAGAAATTTAATAACTCTCATGAATTGACACATTAACTAAAAATAGAAAAAGCAGGTTAAACCATAATCAGCCAAGTTGCCTCTGGCCATCTGAAATAGCATAACCCTGCTTAAGAGTCCTATACTCTCTCTTCGATTATTCAAACATTCAATGCTACTGGTTTCTTGTTTTGTATATAAAAATGGTGATCTGAATACATACATTAGCAAAGAAACCATACCCCTAAAGATTTTTACCCCTCTTCTTCTTCTTCTCCTTCTTCTTTAGTTTAATTTATGGACAACCTAGAGACAAAGACACCACAAGCCTCCCTCCATTTTGTATGTAAACCACCAGCCAAACCATGGAAGAAAAATGTTGTGCCACAACCAGAAAAAGTCTACAAAGTGAACTCCTCCAACTTTCGACGGGTTGTTCAGAAGCTAACAGGTGCACCTGAATTCCAGCCTAAACGTCTCCAAACTGTGGCGCCTCCACCACTTGAGTTTGTCACCTCACGGACATCTGCTGATTATAGTGCAGCAGAACCATTGAAATCTTTTTGCTCTCAAGATATGGTTCAAACGAGTGTCAAAAATGACTTGCCATTAATTGCTCCAACACAAGAATTGGCACCACCTATGACTCCTTTAGAACTGCTTTCACCTTTTCCACCCTCAATGACTTCTGGGGGTTGGGGACTATTTTCACCTCCACCTCCATCAATGACTCCTATAGGACTGTCATCGCCTTCTTGGTTTGACTTGTGTTCTCCCCTCTTTTGAGTCGTAATACTCTAGCATCTATAGAAACATAGTATTGTTTTCATGTGCACTGTTTGTTTGTTTTTCCATGAAATCTTTCTATTTTGCCTGTCTTCTGGTTTCTGTGCAAGTTGGTGGTTTTTTTTGCTGGTAATCAGCACTAGGTTTTGGAACGTGAAGCTGGTCCAGAGTAGCATCACATGCAATATATGGTGAAATAGACAGACGTTGCCTATTACAGATTGTTTTAAATGACAGTTTATGTTTAAATCTTGTAAAGAACTAGACAATATCCCGTGGCAGATCTACAAAATTCTCTAATAAAATCAAGTTTTACTTTTTGCATTTCTTATTTTGTTCAAATGATTGTAACAATCTTGGTTTGTGCTTGGCAATAAGATCTAGCTACCTCCAGTCCAAAATTACAACAGCAAAAAGTAGTTTGTTAGAAGTATGAAGATCTTCCCTCCATTTTGTTTAAGCAGGATGAAGTATTTGACAACCAAATAGTCTGTGCTCGCCATAAAGTTACACTACTTCAGATTAATTTAATCAAATAAATGCAAAGCAAAACGATAAAGAGAGAATTTTGTGAGTTTTTAATTTATACAGATTTCCTTTGAGCTTTTTGTACAAATCACTGCCAAAAAGGAGTTTGTGTTGTTAAATGGGCGGAGGTCCCCACACTAAATAGTCATATGAGCAGTATTGTTGCCTAAGCATTCCTCCCAACAACTAAAAAAAATATGTCAACAAGTGTTGAAGGGTGTTTTTTTTTCCTTTTCCCAAACTTTGTTTGACTGATTTAAGTTCATAAAACGCTCAATAAGAACAAGAGGACTACCTACGTCAAAATTGTGAGCACCATATATATATATATATACATATTTTGTCACTTTTACCATTTGAAGCTCCTTCCAGAAAGCCTAAAATCTTGTCCTCAACTCAAGCCATTTGAATTTGAGGATGATACTACCACTGAAGATATTGTAAGATTCCGAATGCATTACAAAGAACGTGACTTTCCACCAAAAATTCTAGCTGGCTCGTCCTCACAGCCCGTCCCATGGGACGGACCCTCCCAAGCACGTGTCACGGACTAGTAATCCGTGCGGCACTAGCTATCCAATTCACTAGTAAGCCTATGAGTAGTTACTTTGACGGGCACAAATATTAACTTGAGAATGCACAATATCAATCTGTAAACAATATAACAATGCACAATAGTCAGTAAAAGCTCTCATTCACATTCAATAGATTACAATGGAGAGGAACGTTCGGAAGGACGTTGCTCAAGACTAGTTCGATGCTATCGATCGATGGAAATACAAGTTTGAAGTTGAAAAACAATGCAAAGAAAACAATAAAAATGCTAGCAGTACAGTCTGGCCCGACTATGCAATGGAGGCAACACGTCCTCACAGTCAAGAGCTCAAACCTTCCCCCTATAATATAGATGCTAAACATTTGGGCACTTTTCAAAAGGGAACATTGAGTTTTGAGACCATTAGGAAGGTCTCTGACCTTGAGTCCTGACACTCTCCCACACTCAATTCGCTGACGCCCTTGCAGCGAACTTTTCCAAGTACTCTTCCAGCTTTGAGAGGTATGGCAGTAGATGCTCGACTAGCTCCCAACTGATCTCTGAATGAGGTTCATCCTGCCACTTGACCAAATACTCTCTATCCGGGCCTGTGTTGTTGATGAGACGGTCAGCTAAGATTTCTTCCACTTCTCGATCTGGCTTAGTAGGATGCTTAGGCAATGCTCGGGTAGATACATTTCTGGTGGGATCAGCGGCATCGGCATGGTAGGACTTCAAGTTACTTGCATGGAAGACAGGGTGGGTGAAACGGAGCCAATGTGGTAACTTGACGCGATAGGAGACTTTGCCTACTTTCTCAATAATCTGTACCGGTCCCTCATACTTGCGAAACAGATTGTTGTGTGCTCTAGCCGTCCGTTTATACTTGTTGAACATATCTAACTTCGCCAGTACCAAGTCCCCGACTTCAAAAGGATCGATTCGTCGTTTCTTGTCCGCCCATTTCTTCATGTGACGGGAGGCTTTCTCAAGATAGGCTCGAGCAACTTCAATGTTTTTCTGCCAGACTTTGACAAATTCAAGAGCTCTTGGGCTGGGTCCTTGGTATCCGGTCAGCACTGTATGTGGTGTCAATGGTTGCTGACCGGTGACTAACTGAAAGGGGTTGGAGTGAGTAGCAGAGCTCTTTTGTAAGTTGAAACAGAATTGTGCAACATCAAGTAGTCCCACCCAATTTTTTTGGTTTGCACTTACAAAATGACGAAGGTATTCTTCAAGCATAGAGTTAAAGCGCTCAGTCTGTCCGTCAGATTGGGGATGTTGGCTTGTTGACATATTAAGTTTGGATCCCAAGAGCTTGAACAACTCCTTCCAAAACTTTCCTGTGAAGCGAGCATCACGGTCGCTAACAATGTTTTCGGGCAGTCCCCAATACTTCACGACATGCTTGAGGAACAACTGCGCCGTATCTTCGGCTGTGCAAGTTAGTCCGGTTGGCACAAATGTCACATACTTTGAGAATCGGTCGACAACTACAAGGATACTTCTGAAATCCTCCACTTTCGGTAACCCCGTAATGAAGTCCATGGAAACAATTTCCCAAGGACGAGTTGGAACAGGCAGAGGCTCTAGTAAGCCTACTGGTCGATCTCTTTCAACCTTATCTTGCTGGCAAATAAGGCAGGTTCGAACATAGGCCATTACATCCTCCTGTATCTGCGGCCAATAGTACCCCCTCTCTAGCAATGCATGTGTTCGTCTCCAACCTGGATGTCCCGCCCAATGGGTGTCATGACATTCTCTCAAAAGTTGTTTTCTCAGACCCGAAGTTCTCGGAACATAGAGGCGATTACCAGTTGTGAGTATTGCTCCATCTTGTATCCAGAACCGTTGAGTTTTGCCCTGCTTGATCAACTCTGTAATCGCCTTCGCCTGTGGATCTGTCTGTAGGCCTACTTTGATCTTCTCCAAGATGGTGTGACTCGGACCAGTATGGGTTAGCACTGCAAGGTCTACCCTTCTACTGAGTGCATCAGCTACATTGTTAGTGCGCCCTGGCTTGTATTCCAATACTAAGTCAAATTCTGCTAATTTTTCCTGCCATCGAGATTGCTTGGAGGTTAGCATCTTCAGAGTAAGAAAATGGCTTGCTGCAGCATTATCCGTTTTAACAAGGACTTGAGACCCCAAGAGGTAGTGTCTCCACACCCGTAAACAATGTACAATGGCTAGCAATTCCTTTTCTTGAGCTGAGTAACGAGACTCTGTATCATTCAACTTTCGACTCTCATATGCTACCCGGGTGACCATCTTGAAGTAAAACTCCCCCTAAGGCATAGTCAGATGCATCTGTTTGTACTTCAAAGGGCTTGGTGATGTCTGGCAAGGCCAATACTGGATCTTTCATCACGGCTAGTTTCAAGTCTTGGAATGAAGCTTCACATTGCCTATCCCATTCCCATGTTCGGTCTTGTTTCAACAAATTTGTCAGGGCAACAACTCTCTTAGAGTAGTCCCTTATGAAGCGACGATAATAGTTTGCGAGTCCAAGGAAAGAACGTAGTTGAGACACGTTCTTAGGAGAGTTCCAATCATGGATTGCCTTGACTTTCTCCATGTCCATCCGAATCTTGCCATTGCCAATAACATGACCTAAGAAATTGATCTGGGTCTGGCCGAATGAGCACTTTTCCTTCTTGACAAAGAGATGATTATCCTTAAGGATTTGGAACACTTCTCGCAAATGATGTCGGTGTTCTTCTATAGTCCCACTATAAACCACAATGTCGTCAAGATAGACAACCACAGACTTGTCCAGAAGGTGACGGAACAGGCCATTCATAAGGGTGCAAAATGTAGCTGGAGCATTGGTCAAGCCGAAGGGCATTACTAGGAACTCATATGACCCATATCTAGTAGAACAAGCAGTTTTGGATTCGTCACCAGCAGCAATGCGGACCTGATGGTAACCTGATCTCAAGTCGAGTTTTGTGAAGTATCTGGCGGATCCAAGTTGGTCGAATAAGTCTGCAATGAGCGGCAGCGGGTATTTGTTCTTTATAGTGACTTTGTTCAAGGCTCTATAATCAACACAAAGGCGAAGACTGTCATCATGTTTCCGCTGAAAAAGAACAGGTGCCCCATAAGCTGCTTTAGAGGGCCGAATGAATCCTGACTCCAACAAGCCATCTAGTTGTGTTCTCAATTCGGTCAGCTCTGGAGGGCTCATGCGATATGGACTACGTGCGGGTGCCTTGGCACCAAGGACTAACTCAATTTCGTGATCAATGAGTCTGCTGGGAGGTAGATTCTTTGGCAATTCATCCGGCATCACTTCGCTGAAGTCAGCAATAACTTGGGCAACTTCCTCAGGAATTTTGCTAGTATCATCTTCCATCTCTAGCTTTGCCACAGCTAAGTATGTATCTTCTCCTTTGGCCAAGCCCCTCTTGACTTGGAGCGCCGACAGTAGTCTATCATGAGTTGTTGGTCGAATTGAGGTTGGTACAATGCGTAGTCTGGGTCCAAAAAACCCCCAAGGAGTCCATGAAAGGTAATGGTCCTGCTGCAGCTCCTCGAAAGAATTCTTGGCCAAGAATCACCTTAAAATCATCAAGTGGAACGGCCAAGAAGTTTGATCTTCCTTTCCATGGACCAACCTGTAGTGGCACAGCTCTAGCCATACCATTAATAGAGATTGCCTCAGAGTTGACAGCTTTCAACTTACCCACATCTCCTTCTAAGTTCAGACCCACACGTCTAGCTTCATCTGGGGCAATAAAATTGTCTGTCGCTCCGGAATCCAACAATGCTTGGGAAGGGAACCCATTGATTGTGATGTCGATGTATTGTAAAGCCTTCTTGTGTGGGTGCTCATACATTTCTCCTTTGACAGCATTGAGCTTGCGTAGAGCTCCCATTTGGGAGGTCTCACTGTTGGTGGGGTTCGAGCTCGATGCGGTCGGGTTAGAAGGCTCTGCTTGAAGCAGTGACATTAATGAGTGTAGAGCTGGTTTGGATGGACATTTGCCTGTTGGGTGATCTCTGCTATTGCAAAGAATGCATGGGGCAAGGGCAGATGGTCTCCACTGTCCAGAGTAGTTTTGCCCTCCTTTGTTGTTGTAATTTGAGTTGCTAGAGCTTGCATTCCAATTTTTGTTGGAACTCCAATTCTGGTTGGACGGCCGAGAATTATAGTTTCCTCGGTTCTGACTTGAGTTTCCCCAATTTTGATGAGGTGAGCGAGCATTCGACCCTGAGCTTGAATTGGTACTGCCAGTTCTAGCTGTGGAGTGATTGAGCGAAGTGGATCCAGTCATGGGCATATAATCGCCAAACCTTTCTGCTGCCGCAATAGCACTTGTAATATCTGTCACCTTCTGCCTTTGCAATTCTGCTTGTAGAAGTGGCTGAGCTTGTTCCATGAAACAGAAAACTTTGTCCTTTTCAGACATGTCTCGAATATCTAGCAAGCAAGTTGAGAATTGTCGGACATAGTCTCGAATATTGCCTGTCTGTTTGATGGTGTGGAGTTTCCTCCTTGCTAAGAAATCAGTGTTCTCAGGCAAGAATTGATTTCTGAGTTCCTTCTTGAGGTCTGCCCAAGTTCTAATAAGGATGCGACCTTCTTCCATATCTGCATATTTGGTTCTCCACCATAGTTTCGCATCACCTGCTAAGTACATGGTCGCCATGGTAACCTTGGCTTCTTCTGATTCGGGGTTCACCGCGCGAAAATACTGCTCCAGATCAAATAAGAAGTTCTCTAACTCCTTCCCATCTCGTGCCCCAGCATATGACTTTGGCTCGGGTACTTTCATCCTAGGGTGATCAGTCGTCCCAGTGGCCTTGGTTAGCAAACCAACCCTTGCAAATAAGTCCTCCAACTGTAATTGGAAGTCACTCATCACCTGAGCTGTGGGGTGAGGCGACTCTTCCATTGCGACTGTTCGTCCCTCTAAGTTATCAACGTGCTCAGCCAGTGAATCCACTCTGTCTGCCAGTGAAAAGAGTCCATCCAACCGACTAATCTGTTCTCCCAAAGTGTTCAACTGGTCCATTCTGCTTTCCAGTCTATGCATTCGACTGGCTTGTCGTTCCTCCATAGCGCTAAGGCGCTCATTTATTTCCTGCATCCTGGTTTGCATTCAACAAGCTCTGGCTCTGATAACAACTGTCACGGACTAGTAATCCGTGCGGCACTAGCTATCCAATTCACTAGTAAGCCTATGAGTAGTTACTTTGACGGGCACAAATATTAACTTGAGAATGCACAATATCAATCTGTAAACAATATAACAATGCACAATAGTCAGTAAAAGCTCTCATTCACATTCAATAGATTACAATGGGGAGGAACGTTCGGAAGGACGTTGCTCAAGACTAGTTCGATGTTATCGATCGATGGAAATACAAGTTTGAAGTTGAAAAGCAATGCAAAGAAAACAATAAAAATGCTAGCGGTACAGTCTGGCCCGACTATGCAATGGAGGCAACACGTCCTCACAGTCAAGAGCTCAAACCTTCCCCCTATAATATAGATGCTAAGCATTTGGCAATTTTCAAAAGGGAACATTGAGTTTTGAGACCATTAGGAAGGCCTCTGACCTTGAGTCCTGACAGCACTTGCCTTTGGGAGAGTATCTCGCTTTTCAACAAAACCCACGAAAGTTTGGCGGGCTTATTTCAGAAATCAAAATTTCATCTAACAACAAGAAGAAGAAGAAGAATGAAGTTGAAAGCATTTGTGACCGAAAACGGAGTGAACCTCCTGGAGAGGCGGTTCCTTCCAGCTCTAGACAAGATGGGTAGAATTTGCCACCTCTACTTAACCAGAGACCACGCAATATTTCTCCACAATCTCCTCAGCGGAGATGGCGTCCAGTGCATTGCTCAGTTCCGCAAAGAATCACTCTTCGATGACTACCGAATCTCCAGCCAGAATGATGACCGCATTGCCTTCACCATTGACCTCGGTCTCCTCCTCCGCGCTCTCCGCAGCAGCGTCAGCATTTGCATCCAAGGCGGAGGTGCACCCACCTCGGATCGCCTTCAAATCAAGTTGGTCAATAAGCTTCCACCCAATTCTAGTGCCACACACCCACCCATGCCTTTCCTCACCTTCGAAACCAAAGTACACTTCTTCTTCTTGACTACTGAAAACTGTTTGATGAAATGCCTAGCTGAGTTTAATTGAATGCTAACAAACTATATGCAGGGTTATAAATCGGCGGTGATTCAGGACGAGCCCATCTCGAAACCATTGTCCAGAGCTGATGTTACGCAACTTCAAGCTGCGCTGGACATGGCGCAGGATATTCCCCAGACTTTGGTTTAAGTCCCAGATTTGCATCAGCTGCAAGGGTTGTTGATCGGCTTAAGCATGTCGGGGACTTGCTTAATATATCAATAACCCAGTATGGAGATTTGCATTTGCAAGTCTACACTAATCTCATCACCATTGGTGCTGAGCTTCGCAAGTTGCGAGTGCTTGGTCTTTAAGGTAGTCATTTAATTGAGAAATGATTTCATTATACTAGTCATATTTGCGCATCTTAGAGAGCCGCAATAGCTGATTATCCTTTGAGGCTTTGTTTCAGTGGATGTTCCACCCGGTGATCGTGATATCAGTGCTCAGACCCGCACTGAAAGGGCATTGCAGCGAGGAGAGGCTCTCTCTGTGGTACGTTATACTTTGTTGAACTTTAATTCCTTCCGGATTCCCATTTTACACTTTACTAGTTCAAACAGGATTCCTTCTATTCACTGCCACTATATAGTATCTTTGGGAGCACTATTACAGTATAAAAGAATGCACGGTATGAGAATCTGATTTTTGTACTCTTTTCATGTGAACTTGGACAGCAAGTGAGCATGAAGCACTTAGCCAAGAGCTTACAATGCCAGTTGTCAAAGCCGGATTGTGCATTCTATGGTAAGGATTCTAACACATTTTTTCATGCAGATGTTCTCTACTGCTCTCACTAAATTCAATCATTTTGAAATCATATAAGATTAAGTTGACAACGCTGACATTGGATGCTTGTTTGACAGTGATATTCCAGTTCTTCATCCCCGGAACACGGCAGACAGATAAATCTATCAGTTTACATTGCCGACTTCCCATCCTAGACCCAGGCTCTGGTTGAAATTTCCATTCAAGAAAATGTTTATTCATAATCAAAGAATAACTACCCTCCAATACAGAATCACTTGTGGCATATCGTCAATTTTATTTTACTGTATAGATAAAATAATAGCTTTACATCATTGCTAGAAAATTTTCTAATCAGCTGAAGACCGTCAAGCGACCTGACTAGGATCACTTGTGTTTGCCTAGGTCACATACAGTGGTTCTGACTTCTGATTGAATTTATGAAAAAATATATTCACTATGAGTATTTACTTATGCGTTAAGGTCTGATTTCTGGACCTTCTGGTTGAAAATACATTATTTGTTTTTTTATCTCTCTGGATTTACCTGTCTGTTTGCTGCTGCTCGATCTTTTCAAGCTTTGTCAATACTTGGCTCATCTTGGGACGCCTCTCTGGTGCTGTAGAAGTACATTCAAGTGCAAGCTCTATTAACTTAAACATTTCATCATGTTCTTCTTTTGCTCCTGCCATCTCCAAATCCAGTATATCAATGGACCAGTCCCCGTCGACATTTGACCTCACCCATTCAGAAAGGTTGTCATCACTTGCCCATGCTATTCTACCAGTGATGATTTCTAATAATAACATGCCAAAGCAGTAGACATCGGCCTTATGAGTCAGCTTTTTCCCTTGCGAGAACTCAGGACACATTCCAACAGAGTTTTGATACGTTTTTGCAGGTTTGCAATACAATGCAAGAAAGAATAGATCAAGAATGAAAAAAATGTCAACAAGGAAGCAATGACACAACAAAGAAAACCAAGTTACAGCAATGTAATATGGAATCAATTTGATCAACAACAGTGTATTGTAGATTGAAATGAGGAAGTGTAAAAGATACATAGGCATTTCGAGAAGCCTAACTTCTCCTAGAGCACTTGCTCTTGTACAAAACTTTACATGAATGAATTCTACTTCTACTGTTACCTTTTTATAGTCTTCACATCTGCTACTGTCTAACTGAATCAATTAACATGAATACATCTGACATCTTGCTAATAAGACCATCTGCTATTGACAACTTGCAAATAACAACTGCCTAACAGGACCACTTGACAACTTGCAAGTAACAACACAGGACCACTTGCTAACAGGACCACTTGCATCACTTGCTAACAGTTCATTTATTCACAAATATGGACGTGTGTGTTTGATACAAATTATATTGTCTGCAGTTAATCTACTTTTGAACAATTTTTCATGGTTGGCATACCTTATACCTTGTAGAAGAGTGAAATAGAAATTAATAATGAAGTGGGTTTACAAGTCCTCACCCTGTTTGCTGGTTGTCCCCTCTTCATGCATCTTTCTACAATAGCATAGGCAAACAATCAGAAGGATGAATGGTGCCAATGCTCCTGCAACAGCAATCAAAACAATCATCCACAACTTGAGGCTTTTGTGTTTAACTTCCTTTGATGGAACCACAGGACTCGATGGTGGCGGAGGAGGAGCAATGGTATAAGGTGCATTGGCACTCACTTGCTGTCCAAGTTCACATGAAAAGAGTACAACAATCAGATTCTCATACCGTGCATTCTTTTATACTGTAATAGTGCTCCCAAAGATACTATATAGTGGCAGTGAATAGAAGGAATCATGTTTGAACTAGTAAAGTGTAAAATGGGAATCCGGAAGGAATTAAAGTTCAACAAAGTATAACGTACCACAGAGAGAGCCTCTCCTCGCTGCAATGCCCTTTCAGTGCGGGTCTGAGCACTGATATCACGATCACCGGGTGGAACATCCACTGAAACAAAGCCTCAAAGGATAATCAGCTATTGCGGCTCTCTAAGATGCGCAAATATGACTAGTATAATGAAATCATTTCTCAATTAAATGACTACCTTGAAGACCAAGCACTCGCAACTTGCGAAACTCAGCACCAATGGTGATGAGATTAGTGTAGACTTGCAAATGCAAATCTCCATACTGGGTTATTGATATATTAAGCAAGTCCTCGACATGCTTAAGCCGATCAACAAACCCTTGCAGCTGATGCAAATCCGGGACTTGAACCAAAGTCTGGGGAATATCCTGCGCCATGTCCAGCGCAGCTTGAAGTTGCGTAACATCAGCTCTGGACAATGGTTTCGAGATGGGCACGTCCTGAATCACCGCCGACTTATAACCCTGCACATAGTTTGTTAGCATTCAATTAAACTCAGCTAGGCATTTCATCAAACAGTTTTCAGTAGTCAAGAAGAAGAAGTGTCCTTTGGTTTCGAAGGTGAGGAAAGCATGGGTGGGTGTGTGGCACTAGAATTGGGTGGAAGCTTCTTGACCAACTTGATTTGAAGGCGATCCGAGGTGGGTGCACCTCTGCCTTGGATGCAAATGCTGACGCTGCTGCGGAGAGCGCGGAGGAGGAGACCGAGGTCAATGGTGAAGGCAATGCGGTCATCATTCTGGCTGGAGATTCGGTAGTCATCGAAGAGTGATTCTTTGCAGAACTGAGCAATGCACTGGACGCCATCTCCGCTGAGGAGATTGTGGAGAAATATTGCGTGGTCTCTGGTTAAGTAGAGGTGGCAAATTCTACCCATCTTGTCTAGAGCTGGAAGGAACCGCCTCTCCAGGAGGTTCACTCCGTTTTCAGTCACAAATGCTTTCAACTTCATTCTTCTTCTTCTTCTCGTTGTTAGATGAAATTTTGATTTTCGAAATAAGCCCGCCAAACTTTCGTGGGTTTTGTTGAAAAGCGAGACACCCTCCCAAAGGCACGTGCCTGGGAGGGTCCGTCCCCTGGGACGGGCTGTGAGGACGGGCCAGCTAGAATTTTTTCTTTCCACATTAAGAAAGTGAAACTATCTTGCCTAATAGACGCGTGGACATAAAAGTCAAACTGTGGAAAGTGTTGCCATGAGTTTGTTCCATGTCTGGCTGCAAATTTACCGCAAATATCCAAGTGCTGAAATACACAAAGATGCAGATAATAATTCTAAGCCACTTTTTCTTTTATCACGGGTTGTTTGTTTCCGTTTGTTTTTTTGACAGATTACTGATTAGAACCTTGGAAAGATAAACCATAAAGTTTTAAGTACCTGTACAAATAATCTTACATCCGGCTGCGGTTGATACGGTATCTTAGTTGTCCCAAAAGTTTCTTAGCTGTGACATATGCAGAAGAAGCTCGTCCCTGCCTAAGCCAGTGACACTACTGGTCATGATCCATGGTGGAGGTTCCCTTTCTTTGCTTTACCTTTGTCACACTTGGTGAACAAAAGTCATTGGTATCTGAAATTCAACGACAAAAAGCAAAAAAATTGTGAAAAGAAAATTGGATGGAGAATTGGAGTGGATATTGAATTCCACCCAAATGTAAGGATATAACTAATAGGTAGCTGGAAGAGATAGCAGGGTAGCTTACATTGTGACGACCAAGCCAATTAGCACAGTCGATATCAATCTTACGAGCAGGGATACTTGCATCAACTGGTAGTAACAAAGCAACAAGAGTTTCTCTATTCAGGAAGTAGCCTTTTGTGAATGAAGACCAATCCATTCTAGTAGATTCAGGAGCATTTGCAAAATTGCAAGGTTAAATCAAACCTCATCAATTATAGCTCGATGTGCTCTTTTATGATTACAACTGATAAGTAATGAACCGGAGTCTAGACAAACCCTATCTAGTCTCTAACTCTGCAAAAAATATAGCTATTGAACCGATGATATGTATTTTAATTTAAACCCATATTATACGCGAATAAAAAAAGTTGAAAGATTTCAATCACCACAATATCCACATAACTTTTTGAATCCTACAAACAACCCACAGATTTTTGCCATTCAGAAACTCTTCAGAATTCAGATTCAATCGCTAAAGTATTGATTAAAATCTAAATTCGAATCACACATTTCAAATTCCATTCTTGAAAACAAGAAAAACATGCCTGAATATATTTTAGAGATTTTTTTAGAAGTAACAAATACAGCTAACAAATGCAGACATGAAAACAACCAAGTTCATCACAAAGATTCCAAACAAAAGGTTAGTGATTCAATGGCTTACCCATAACCAAGCAAATCGACAATGTACCAACTCTTATTCACCAAAAAGTGATTTATAAGCTGAGTCTTTCCTGCACAAATTATTCAAGAAAATTCCACAAAACTGAATAAATTATTGATGTAAGCGAATGAAATCCCAATAAACAAGGTACAGCAAGAAGGTCCAAAACCTGGTTTCTTGGGAGTTATGGCGACTTCTTTCTTGTGACAAAGAGCATTAATAAGCGAAGATTTCCTGACATTCGATCGACCAAGTATCGCAAACTCAGGCAAATCATCCTTAGGACAATCCTTGGCCTTGCCACTACTCTTAATGAATTATCCTTGGTCTTGCCACTACTCTTAATGAACTCCACTTCCTTTATCTGAGAGTGGCCAGCATAGGGACCATGAACGATGTTCGAACCGGGAAGAACCATGTCTTCAGCGACCTGCTCCGGGTCGACACCGAGAGATACAAAGAGGTTGGACTTGATGAAGTTAGATTTGTCTGAAATTGGGGGTTTGTTAGTTCTCGGAGTGCGGGGGAGGTTGGTCGAGAAGATGTTTGACGAAATGTCTGCGAGAAAGGTTTAGGAGTGTGGGTCAGAGAAAGGTAAGTGGGTGAAGAGAGTAGGACTTAGGAGGCGTGAAGTGTGAGGAGATGAGTTCGGAGAAGCATTTTGTGTGATGGATGGATTGATTTAGTTCAGAGGTTTTGGTTTGGCGGCATTTTGTTGAGGTTAAGTTTTTTGACTTCTGTTTAGAGGCAAGGCAAGTGTCTGTTTTGCAGTTTTTTTTATTTTAACTTAAATCCCTTAATCTCTCTCAACCCAAATTCTGTCGACAAGGTTTAAAATTTGAATATGTAATTTCATCCGTCACAAGCCTACTGTTGAACTGATACCTGCCTCCCCCTATTTTGACTTTGATTAATACATATTTGTCTCGAGATGCAAGTTTAGATATGCAATTTAGTTTCAACTTTCAACATATACCACAAAAAATGCAACATGTTATTTCCAATGCTAATTCCGATAATTTCTTCCTCATATTTACAGCTCAAGCGGAGCAATGAAAAGAATGATTCATTTGGAATCATATCACATTTTGACACGAGCAACAATCGTCGAAAACTTTAGTACGTTATTGTTACTTTATGTTAATTTACATGATTTTTTAAAAATTTTCAGCTCAAACGAATTGCTAAACAGTAAACAATTTGGTCATGTATATGTCCTTCCTAAAAAATTCAACTCGTACCTTTTAAAGCGCACAAAAAAATAAATATAGTACTATTTGATATGAAAATGATCAAGGGTTTGATTCATAAGTTGAACCTTCACTTTTGAAGACCAATAAATAACTTCATTTATCATCCGCATCATTGGAGAGCTTAAGTGATAAACATGCCGTCGATTGGATTCAAATCTATGACCTAGTGGTACCATCTACCAAACTCTAACCATTGAACTGTATGCTATTGGCATCATAAAAGAGCTTAAGTGATACTTGAAGCATTATTATTCTTAGAGTGATGCTAGGCGGCGAGGAAACGGGCGAGGGAGGGGGGTTTGACCCCCTCGAGATTCACATGAGCATGCATCTCGAGGTGAATAAGGGTCACACCCCTTCCCTTGCTCGTTTCCTCGCCATTTAGAATCACCGTTATTCTTATTACTAAATTTGTGATTGAACAATATGGAGAATTGATTTTCTCTACTCTTGCACCAAACTCGGGCTTCTACTCACTCAAATGGCATGTCTAAACAATGTCGGATTTATTTATGACGACTAATCATGCAAAAAACCAAGAAGGAAAGCAAAGTTGGCAACCAGATCATGACCTAATAAACTATACATTCTTCATAGACTACGATCTACCATCAGAAAATGAAGTTTGTGCTAAAAAGAAGGTTCGAAAGAAAGAACAACTTAGGTTCAAAGAAAATTTGTAGGGATCAACAAATTTTTTGTTTTTTTTGGGAAGGCGAGTAGGGTTTTTATAGGATTTCAGAACTCATTAAAGACCAGAACTTGTCAACACACCATAAACTGATAAAGATGTCGCAAGTTGGGATCAACAAATTTAACTCCAAATATGTAGAAGTTATAAGAGTAGGGTGGGCATCCCGTCCCGTCTCAAATTTTTTGGGTTTTATTGGGATTGATCAATTTCATCCCTATCCCATTCCGTGATGATCTAGAATGGGATGGTATCGGAAAGGAAATTTTCAATCCCGACCGAATTTTTTTAATAGTCTTCATTCAACTACTTTCATTTTTCAATCAGAAATTCTAGGCAGCCTGTGTTTTGCTGTCTGATTGATGCTTGAGGGGGCGACTTTACACTTTTGCCCTCCCTCCCCCCAGGCTGCCTAGAATTGTTCTTTTTCAATTATTCCCCTTTGTATTGATTAGTTAGACACGGTTCATCTCCCTATGTACGGGTCATGTTGGTTTCTTCTTTTCATTTTTTTCCCTAACATACTTGAAGAGTTCATCACCCTATGCATGGCGTCAAAAAGCATTTGTGATGGCCAGTTAAAATGTTCTTGTTGTTCATGTTCCTGGAAAAATAACATACTTGAACATTATCATTTACATGAAGATTTTGTTCTTGTCATACAATCAATAACGTTCGATTTACATGAAGATTCCCGGACGTTTTGCACATTTCTACTAACGTGCGTCCTAAATTGATTGATGGCAGCTGCAGCTGGTATGACTGCTGGTTTAGCATCTTCAGCTTTCTCATGTTCTTTGTTGAGCATCTGTAGAAAAATCTCGAAATTTGATAATCACATTAAGCACCAAAAGCTATGCATAAAATACATACTTTATTCTGTAAAAATATAATGATATAGTGATAACTGACCTTGTTGTTGATCAGGTTGTGGAGGGCAATGACACTCCGGATCAGTGATGAGGGATAGATCACCAACATCATATCATTAGTTTGCACTGAACACAGATAACGTGAAATTATAAACTCAAACACTGGAATTTAAATGACAACTGAATACAATTTGGAAATCTTTGAAGGATGTAAAAAATCAGCATTCTCATGATGCATTTTAATTCCAGAATGGAAATACTGATGGTGTTATGTCAACTAGTTTGGTTGATATTTCTTTAGTCGACCAAACCCATGACATATGTTCATTTATTGCCTGCCGACCCGTTTTGTCCCATCCTACCTTGAATCCGTTTGGGATGGAATGAGGTCGGGATAAGGTCCATCTCTCAATTCCGTTCCGATTAAGAACAAATAGGATGAAATAGGAATGAGATTCATTCCATCCCGTGCCCACCCCTACATAAGAGTATACAAGTGAAAAGCCACGTATCACAATCCACAAAAATCATAAAGAGTATACAAGTGAAAAGCCACATGACACAATCCACAAGATGCATCTATATACCAGAGCTAGAAACATTTGATTTAATGGAATCAGAGAAGTACGATGGTATAATGAAAAACAATCACAATATTGATGTAACACATCATGTTGCTTCTTCTTCTTCTACCAAATAATACACATGGCTAGACTAAGGAGGAAATGCAATCTCAATTCACGGTAATTATCTTTACTATCTGATTCTATGGCAATCAAATCATTTTCAACCATTTAAATTTCAATATCCAAGCTCTTTACAAGTCTTTTCAACACACGTGGGGAGGTTGGTTCAAACAATGGTTCGACACTCTTGGCCCTAGTAACTCACCTCTGAATCCTATAAACATACATTAGACCATAGCCACGACAATTTTTGCCCCACAATCCATCCCCGTCTCACCCAATACCCGGTCGGCTAGGGCCACCTCACACTAGCCTTCGGAACCTTCCATGTCTGACGGCTGCTCCCTCTGATTGGTTACTTTCCAGAAACAACCGCAAAACAATTAGAAATCATCCCATCAACGCCCAAGCACACCAATATCGAAACATCCCTTTGGAGCTTTGGCCTGATATGATTATGGTCTCTTATGATGCTTGTTATTTCTTTTCTTCTCAGAGAGGTGTAGTTGGAGTCTTGGCAACAGACGCTAATGGCAGGGTTGTCGCAAGGATTTCATCTCGTATATCAGGACGAGTAGCTAATAATACAATGGCAGAGTGTTTTGCTGCAAAGGCGACCCTTTTGCTTATCCAAACACGACGTTGGGAAACGAGCTTCCTGCTGGGTGACTCAGGCTCCCTGATCCCGTTGCTCCTATCCACAAATCAGACAAATCAATCCACGAAGTGCTAGTTGTGGCAACCTCTTCTTAGTAATATTAGACTTTTACTTTCTCTGCATTGTAACTGGTTCTGTAACTTTATTTCCCGATACTTGAACGGTGAAGCTCACGACCTTGCTTCGATTGCAGGCAAACTTTTATGTAATCTCAATTCAAGTAAATATATATGCGTAATGCTTAATAAAAAAATAGTACTCATGAACATGTGTTGGAGTCGTAGAGACAAGCCAACGTGAGGGTAAGAAAGGGAGATCCACCTTCCCAAAGTTTTGCAAAAACTCACTCGAGCACTGTAGGTTGAAAATGTTTTTCTTCTCAATTGATTAAAATTTTAACCGAGTTTGACCATAATATCTATAGTATTTTACCATACACTACATCAAATTGACATTTTTGTAACAATTCCCAAAACAATGTCACTTTTGAGATGTAATATTCCACTTAAACAATTTTATACATTTTCACAAAAAAAAAGTGATATAATAATTGTATCACCATGAAGAGTATGATGATCCAATTTGTATCATTTTTTTGTGAAACTATTTTTCATTTTTTCAAATAAGTTTAGTTTTGATTTGAAATTGTTTGGTAAACTATTACATCTCAAAAGTGATATTGTTTTGAGAGTTGTTCCAAAAATGACAATTGATGCAGTGATAGGTTTGAGTTTTAGCGCACTTCAAAACAATTTAATTTTATAAAATATGAATTTTTTAAATAAATATACGCCTAAAATTTATGATATAATGGTGGCGGAGGTGTGAAATACACGATAATTAGCTAAAAATAATGTAGAGTGCCAACAACAGCCTGTACAATCACAACGCAAATGGAGAGTTATAAATACACGAGCCACGCCACGCCACGTAGACTGCCAGATATGCAGTTTTGCAAGCTTATAAATACACAACCCCACCTCTCGAACCTGGTTCGCCTCATTTTCTTCTCCACTAATCTCTGTCTTTCTCCTTTGGTTGTGGAGATCGCAAGAAGTAGAAATGTCATGGATCGCTCGATCCCTAGTGAGCTCACTCGGTGTCGATGATGATGACGATGACGATGACGTAGATAAAATCTCCATTAATAAACCTCCTACCAACAACAACAAAGAATCTCCAAACCACGAACATGAAAACGAAGAGGATACAAGCAAAGGAGGAGGCGTGAAAGAGGACCTCTCAGAACTCCGCAAAACCCTAACTCGCCAATTATGGGGAGTCGCGTCGTTCCTGGCTCCTACGCCATCATCCGAACACTCTCAATCCTCCTCTTCAACTCCACCACCACCACCGCCACCGCCACCTCCGCCACAGTCGTCGATCTCAGACTGGAACCGGTGGGACACGTCGGCATCCGAAGAAGAAGTCAACGAGTCTGCGAGGATTGCAGGAATTAGAAGCAATTTCGCAGAGATTGGGGGCAGATTCAGGACAGGGATATCCAAGATTAGGGATCACAGGGCTTTAAGTGAGATTTCGAAGATTGCTTCGACGTTTCTGCCATTTGGAATTGAAGAAGAGGATCCTAAGGATTTGATTGGTGATGCTGTGGGGGTTACTAATGAGGTCTTGGCTTTCGCCGCAAATATTTCTATGCATCCTGAGACATGGCTTGATTTTCCTCTTGCTGATGATGAGGATTCGGATGGTATGGCATTCAGAATTTGCGGTTTTGATTATTTGATTGTCAATTTTGTTAGTATTCATAGTTCAATCATCAATGCATGCTTTTAAGTGAAATTTGATTTATATTTGACTTTAGGTTAATTTGAAATAATTATATTGATGTTGCTTATTTATGTGTATTATAAGGTATATTCTATAATGTGATTGACCCGAGTGGTTGGTTCTTGCTTATCGGTAAATGGCAACTAGTTTTCACACAAATGTTAGCGGTGTCGGTGATGCTCGGTTTAACAAAATGGAAAAGAGGTGTCATTATGATCATTTAGTAGTAATGTGATAGGAGCAATTAGATGTCCCCAATAAACATTCTAAAGTGATTTATCTTCTTTGTGGCAAGGACTCCCAATCGACCCACTAAGCAAAGAAATTGTTTAGCTGAAAATCACTTATTAGATAACAACATTTTCTTAAGATTTCGTGAAAATGTCTATGCTTATGTGTATCTAATTCCCTATATACTACATGCTTTTGGTTAAAATCTTAAAGAGGTTGGACTCACTTATGTTATTAGGAAATGGTTGTTAACCTGAGTGCTGATGTTTATAATCCAGTTGATGTTGGAAAAAATTTGTACTTAGGTCCGTCGACTACCATGACTAAATGGTGCAGTAAGGGATACGATAAAACATTCAAATGTAATTTTTTATTTTTTTTGATAAAGACTCACATGTAGTTGATGCTAGTGAAGTTAGACCTCTATCAAGAGCAAACCATTGAGAGGGATGTTCGAACTCGTTTATCTGTTAACCATTGGGTAACTTGATACCATAGCATATCAAATATTGTTTTTCCTCATAAAGATTTACCTAATTTTGACCCTCTTTATATTGGCAGAGTTTATCTATGTTTGAACCAAGAGACGGTTAGTAGTGTTGTAGACAATTTTTCCGTAGCTCTTGTTACCTTGCAGAAGCCTTTAGGCGAGTAATCTATTTTTTTGTGCTTAGGGTTTAGATTTTTCATTTCTATTAACTAGTTACTTGGAAGCTCATTGACTTCAGGGTTAGTCTTGTGGAGTATCAACTATGTCAGTTTGATATATCTCAATATTCAACAGTCTTTAATCATATTTTGTATGCATTTGATCAGGGGATGGGTTCTTTGACTCCTATGAAGTATTCGCGAATCACTTGAAGAATTCATTAACCTTTTGATTGTTCATTTGGAAGATCAATTATGTTACCTTCATAGATCACCTTACTGAATTCCTGCAGTTTTTCTAGAAATAAGCATTTTTTTCAATTCAATCAATTGATAGCCCTTTAGCAAGATGAGGAGTATACAATATCCCTTTTCTTGTCTCAACTCTCATTGTAGGTTGATTTGCTGGCCTCGTAAACTCAGATTATACAAACCACCTTGACCTATTTGATTTTGGGACATTGAAACAGCTCTCAGTATTTTGAGCATCAAAGAGAATTTTTCCATTTATTTTCTTTTGATTCCCGTTGTGAATGCTTTATATCAACATCATTTTCAGTATCAACGAAAATTTTCTAGAGAGAGGGCACTTGGGACATTGTCTTTATACCTCATAAATACATTCATTTAGCTAATATAACTGACACTGAGCCAGTTCAGTTGGGTTTTTTTTTTTTTTTTTTGGCTTTGTGAGTCCCTCATTCACATGCGTTTCCACTCTTTTCAATATATATCTCTTTTTTGAATATATATCATTTTGTGGTTTGTCCATTAAGAAAATCTACTTTTTTTTTCATGACTACATAATTTTTTTCATATTTTATGCAAAGGTATTTAGGTCCATAGCTACATGTTTTATATGCAGAAGCAACACTGAGTGCTTATCAATTGTATTGGGCATTATCTAAACATGAATTTTCAGCCTAGGTCACCTTTTTATGAAATAGAGCTGTTTATAGGGTTGCTGATTTGGATAATTGTACATCTGCATTAGATTTAACCTATGGAAATACCCACAAAGGTTGTACCAATCAGAAACCAAGTGTCTCGCAATCCTGTTTCTTTTTTTGTCTGCATCTGGATGTAAAGAACCCATATTTTTGCCTATATGTGAAAGTAGGGGAAGGGTTCAACTTAGGCGCTTCTTTATCATTTGATAATATTCTATTACTATGTTTCAGACTTTGATTTGTCTGATGCGCAACAAGAGCATGCTTTGGCCGTTGAACGTCTTGCACCAAGATTAGCAGCTCTCAGAATTGAGCTTTGCCCTGGATATATGAGTGAAGGATGTTTTTGGAAGGTTTATTTCGTTCTTCTGCATTCTAGGCTCAATAAACATGATGCTGAGCTCCTTTCAACACCCCAGGTAACTCAATTTTATGCTGTATAAATTAAATATGCTCATTGCTCAACCATATGTTATAGCAGTTATTTCATATAGTTTATCTTCTTAAGAATGCTTAGTCTGAATGGTTGAACTGTATGATGGATGGATTCATACATATTATATCTTTCATTATTTTATTTATTTTATTTTATTTATTTATTTTGGGTGGGTGGGGGGAGGGGAGGGGGGATAGGGGGTTGGGGTGAAGAAAGTAGTTGAGTCCGTCAAAGGACCATGAAGGAGTACCAGTCTGTAGTTCAGTTTGAATTGGAGTAATGGGATCTCGGGTTCTGATCAGGGAGTCATTGAGGAGGGTTCACATGGAAAGGGTGGATGATTCCAGGTCTAATTATGAGGAGAACAGATAAGGGGTCATGGGCAGCGGCAGTTCAGAGGATCACATAGATCAGATTGATGAATTGCAGCATGGTGGAAGACAAGGTACTTCACTGTCCAATTTGGCAAGGAAGGCTTCAAAAGAGGCTGTTAGGCTGTATGCTGTGGCTAAGGTTGGTGGGTGTTAAGCTCAAGGGGAGTAAGCTGCTTGAGAATCTCTGGGACGGTGAAAGTGGGAATTGGGAGCAGTGTTTTGTGAGGACGATATGGAAGCTTAGGGCCTACTGGCTGTTGGGATGTGTCTTCAGAGATACACACATCCATTATTTTGGAAGGCAATATATGTACGCGCTGATCCATGATGTTGGCCAATCTAATTGGATAACCAGTGGACAGACTGGACATCCTAAGACTAGATTGGAATGCTTGCCGTCGGCATAGGGGAGGGTGTGAATTGTGATGTAGGGTAGGTCCTTTCACTGGTGCTGGGTGGTCATTAAATTTGTTTGAGACACGTTTATTGCTTATTTTAATTTTGTTTCCTATTTGGTTTTGGGTTCTTCTAAGGCACACTAAGTAACCCATGAACAATCTCTGTAAGGCACACTTGCATCAGCTGCGCCAAAGTCAGCTTACGGTGCATAATCCCCTTTTCACTGATCCGCATGGCCATGATAAAGACCTCCCCTGCCTCCCTTGATCCGCCGAGCAGCGTAGTACCTTATCAAGAATCTCCTCTGTTGCTACAAGCCTACAAGTGTCTTTCTCATCTCTCCAAGTAGTTTTAATGCGGCTTGCATCTCCTGCCGAACACTGGGAACACGGTAGGTTCCTTGGTTCATACTTATTCTCGTCTTTACTAAGCCTGGCTTCCACAAAATTCAACTTTCCCAGCTGTATTTTACTCATGACCCCTTCGCCAGCATTTCTGAACCCTACTTCCACAAAGTAACCTGAAAGAACCTTAATCCAAGTTCAGGACCCTCACGTTGCCTTTGTAATTTCTTGACGTTGTAACCCCTAATTGTCAGCTTAAGGTCACTAGTGACCAGTTGGAGTTTCAACTTTCTTTCCTTGTTCCCCTATTCTTCCTATCTATTTCTTGGTCCAACGGGCACCTTCTGGTTGAAATGGTTTCATCTTGGTTTATATAGTCGTAGTTAAGTGGAAGCCATCGCCAAGAAGTCACAAACAGTTGCAACTACTTGCAAGACTTGCGAAGTATTGATGTGATGACCGATGACATAGGGTTGACCTCCCTTAATCCACCCGCCTTGAAACTAGAATTACTTGAAAAAATAACTGTCAAATAACAAATAAACCAATTCCATGATTGGTGTCAACCTGCTTAAACATACTTTTCATCACTAACAGACTAACCACATTTAGTATGATCACTGTTTGTATGCTGTTAACCTCGTGCGGATGCTGGTATCTGCCTTTTAATTAGCTCATTATATTGCCTCGAGAACATCAGATGATAGACACTTGCATCCTTACATGAGGATACCCTCGTGCAATTTTCTAACAATAAAAAAAATATAAATTACTAGATGGATATAGCTTACATGAGGACTGTCCATGTCCTCATCCTTACATGAGGATCCCCTCAGGATAAGTAGGTGGATATAGCTTTCTTGGATCCGTTCTCCTATGATTTTTGTGCCTTTGATATATGATGACACAAGGGAAACACAGTTTTTCTTGGAATGATCTCCATCTCCAAGGTGTAACTTGTTGGATAAGTTGCAGGCGCGGCTATCCTGTACCCTGTGCCATCCAAGAATATATGGGGTCTAGAATATGATCTGGTAACTAACTTATAAAAATTGGTGTATAATTTATTTTTTAACAGGAAAATGATTTTGTGTGGGAAAACCATATAGATAATAACATTTCAATTCAAGAATTGTTTTGAGTAGTTCTTTTCCCACTGGCATTTACTGGGTGTTCACTATAAAACAGGTCGTTTTTTCTGTTTTTTTTCATGACGTTTTACTGATTTCTGTATCTACTGGTAAACTATTTGCAGATAGAGGAAGCTAGAGCTATGTTAATGCAGGACATACAAAGCAGAACGAAGTCTGAACCAGAGTGGTCTGCAAAGGGATCCTCCTATTCAAAAGAACCCCCTGTTTATGAAGAGCACCACTTTTCATCCAGTCATCCAAAAGAAAATATGATCCCGAATACAGAATCTACAAGATCAATGCCTTCGATGGATTTTGAGACAGAGAAGCATCCTGTTGTGAGTACCGAAATGCAAATAATTGATAAGTCTGTTGTTGAAGAAGAGCCAGTAACTCACAGCGAGAGCAAAGATTTGCCAGTCACTGCCTCCTCTAAAGCAACACATCATAGTTACAAGGATGAGGACGATGATGGGGATGATTGGTTGCAGGATGAGGGTGCAGAAATGGGTGGTTTCTCTGGGACCACTATTCCCATTGGCACCGAGGAGGATGTATCATTCAGTGACCTTGAGGATGATGACGATGACAATGAAAGCAGACCCACGAGTTCTAAAACTGTTACAAACAGTTCTGATTCTCATTCAAAGAAAGAGTCCCAAGACTGGATCCAATTAAGCAACAATTCTGCTGGTGCCGAGCACCTTGGATCTAAGGGTTCCAAAGAATCAAATTACATCAAACCGGAGAACAAAGACACTAGTGATTGGCTTGACGTAGATGAAATAGACATTGCATGAAAATAATGTAAAAGCCACCTACTTGAATTGTCGTGTTGATGCTCTTTTGTTGTAGTGTGTTTTCAATTATTCCTTTATTAGCATTTTATTGTTTGTATATAAAAGACTCTTGGATTTCGGCAGTGTTATGGGTTGTGAATAGGAAATCTAGTTTAAGTTTTGCAGATCATAGTATTCTTGAAATTTATCAGTCAAAAGGTTTTGTGACCGATCCAGGAGTACAGAACCTATTGACCCCATACTACTATGAACTGCTCTTGCGAGGACTCCAAACAGGGGACCTATTGACCACCATGGATGTTCCTCCAATCTCTCTCTTCACCAACTCAACTGTCCTCAAGTCCACATTACGCCCTGAAGCATCGTAATATTAAATGATCCAATTGCCCATTCTCCACGCGTACCGAGCTGATCAGTCACATGGAACACTGCATACAAACCCAATCAATAACCAACGGAGTTAAACAACAAAGACACTACGTCATACATCAATCATCATATGTGCTCTACAAAGTATGTAATAAGATAATCTTGTTCGTGCCTCCAAAGACATAGTTAATGGAGGATAATGTGTTGTTAATGATCCATGAGTAGGACATTAAAACAGTTTAGGAAAAAGAAAGCTGATAAAGGGGGAACTTACCATCCATGAACCACCCACCATCGAAAGAAATGTAAGATTTAGAGATTATTAGGTCTAGATCTGTTAGAACCTCGACCATCTCTAGCAGAATTCCATGCTTGTTCGCACTGTCAACCTGCAACCATTGTTATATCTGATAAGATGGTATAATCCACTAGTAACTAATAATAAAGTTCTAAGCACTGTTTCGATGTAATTAACCTTGCTAGCATCCAATTAACTCATCATACGCATGTTGAGAACATTGGATGATGGAAACATGCATCCTGACGTGAAGTTAGCCTTATGATTTTTTTTTTTTTTTCACCAATGTTGATCAAGTCACTAGTTAATCTATTTGGTTGGTATTTATAATACTAGTCAAAGATATCCCTAATCGATGTAGGTGGTTGCAGGTTTGAATCTCACTTGTAAACATCAAAACCTTCATCTCAGTACTATAATAATAATATCTGTAAAATAAAAAATTTCTTATTAAATCGAAAGCTTTAGTTTGGAATCTCATATACCAGAGTTATCTAGGAAAGTTCTACTTGGAATCTAATATAAAAACCCATGAAAGAGAACCCTATTGACTGCAACATTTAACAACTCCAAGGGACCCCTCTACTCTTTTTATCTTATTACAAAGACACTTCATAAAAAAGCTGAAGGACCATGTTCTCTGCAACTCTACCCCTTCGGTTTCGACCCTTATTTTTATTAGGCAATGACTTATTGACACCGTCACAAGGACACCCCCACTTTATAATTAGGTCATTGGTTGAGTTACTTTATAGTTGTTTCTCGCCAACAAAGCAATGTGACAGCCCACAATTATAACATCATCATTACTACTCCCAACTTCCTAATCGCTTTTTGGTTTTGCTTTGTGACCTGTGCATCCTTAAAACTTCGGGAATTCTAATTGGCGAGGAAACCAGCGAGGGGGAGGGATGTGCGCATCCCGAGGGGATGGAGGGTTGCACCCCCTTCTCTAGTTGGTTTTCTCGTCATTTAGACGGATTCTTAAAACTTTGAGTCACATGAGTCCTGATTCAAAATGGTGTAGAGATTTGGTCATTGAAAAAGAAAGAGTTGCCTCCGTTTTTTTATGCTGAAATGACATGGATGGGTTGAAGTTCCTTTTGAAACAAGGAGCTTATGTTATGTGCTGTGGCGTAAACAATCTCAATACTTAATCAATTTTGACTTTAGAGTAGAACTGTTGTTGCATTGCCTCAATCATCTTATTTATATAGCCAACTTCCCAAGTAAATGGTTGGATTGTCGGACCCTTGTCGATGATAATCTTCGCAGCAGTCACAGGTAGCACGCTGATCTCGTTCAGATCCCGTATGAACGGGATGAGATAGGGATAGGTCTATCTTGTCTCATCCCGTCCCGTGTCCACCCCTACTTTCAAGAAGAAGAATAAGTCTATTTGTCATGGCAGTAGATTTTAAAGTTTTTTTTTTTTTTTTTAGGTTTGACATTTTTTTTACACTTTTGCCCATTCTCTTTAAAATACAATCACAAACATTATTTATAGAAGAGGTAAAAGTGTAAAAAAAACCCAAAACTTAGTAAAAAAATGGCTATTAAGCCTAACTGCCTAGAATTGAGGAAACAAAGATTCAAACTCAAATCATTATCATTAACATTCAAACTCAAATCATTATGATTCGTTTCACATAATCACATATTTTAGTCAGAAAAAAAATGTCAACCGGCCAATATTCGTCAAAAGCTCGAGTTCTTGATAATATCGTTCGACCAGCCAATATTCGCCAATGGCATGACAGCTCAACGGTTGGAGCTTGGCGGATGGTACCACTTAGTCTTGGGTTCGAAAGATGATTTTCTCGAATTAAAAAAAAAAACCCTAAATTCAAGAGATAATTATAAAAGAGAAGTGTAATACCCGCCCAATTCACTTACCAATATAATGTTACTATCATAGTAATTAATAATATTTATTAATTTGTAATATTTACAAATTTTTATATATTTTATTATATGAATTTAGGACCTGGGTTTAGATTGGTGGTGGGTAAAATATGAATGGTGGTTGTGTTTAGCTAAAGAAAACCCTAATTAAAGAATCTCATTTAAAATAAAACCTAGCTTCCTTTATCTTTGGATACACACAGAAGAAAAAAAAACATACGTAGAAAAAATAGGGAGGCGATAAAGGAAAAAAAATTGCTCAAACTTTGGGATTTTCGCAAAAATGGTGAGTAAAACTCTAATCTTCATTTTTTTATATTGTTTATAGAGTTTAGTATAAAATTTATTTGTCAAATAAATATTGCCATCATCTTATCTTTCATCACATCATGGAGAACATCCCTTTGATGAAATTTGATTTACTGTTGATGAAGATATCTTTAATGAAATCTGTTTTATTGTTGATGGAATGAAATCCGATTTACTGTTGATGTGGACATCTTTAATGAAATCTATAAATTATGTTTTACAGTTTTACGGTTGATGGGGACATCTTTAATGAAATATGTTTTTGCTGTTGATTGAATGAAATATGTTTTATTGTTGATGGGGACATTTTTAATGAAATCTGTTTAACTGTTGATAGAGACATCTTTAATGAAATCAGTTTTACTATTGATGGAGACATCACCCCTTTAATGAAAGGGGAATTCTAAATGTCGAGGAAATGGGCGAGGAAACCAACGAGGGGAGTGAGGTGGAGGGAGGGGAGCCATTCACTCCCCTCGAGATGCATGCAAGAAAAATCAGCGCACGCATCTCGGGGGGAATGAATGGCTCCCCTCCCTCCACCTCACTCCCCTCGCTGGTTTCCTCGACATTTAGCCTCTCTCTTAATGAAATATTGTTATATCCCATGTTCATGTACAGTGGACCCCACCTTACAAATTTACTTCTAAAAAAAATTATAGTGGATCCCATGTTACGACTTTATCCCATGTTCATGATTTGATTTAGGGTTAATTCAAATGCTAGGCCCAACGAAGTTTAATTTAAGCTTTGCATTTATATAACAAGGTATTTTTACCTCAAATTAATGAATATAGTTAAAGTATTTCTATACTGTAGGTGTTCATATGTGGTGTGTTAGGTGTCGCAACATTTGACCATTAAGGATTTAGTTTATATTAGAGATATTACAGTTTGTCTTTTATTTAGATAATTTAATAATGAAACTATAAATTAATAGTGAGAATTAGCTGATTTTCTATGCGCTATTTTCCACAACTCCAAAAAAAAAAAAAAAAAACTTTTGTATACAGACTTGTTTTTTATACGTGTGATATAATTTTGGGTATGCAGACTTGCTTGCTTATCAATACGCCGTTCCATGTGAGTTTGGTCGTACGTGTAGTATTTAAGAAATACTTGCTAGGTATCGAACTTCGGGTGAGATGACATGACACTCGATGTGGCACCCCACTTGTGTCATGTACGCTCCGAGTGACTTCGATGGCAAGGGAGACATACTTGAGTGGAGTGTGTTCAACGTAATAGGAGAATACGATTGTGAAATAGAAGCTAAGAATTAGGAAAATAAAGAAAACCTTGAATTTATCATAACATAAAAATGTGCATGAATTATTTAAGCACGTATTAGGTTAGCCTTGAAGGAATAAACTAACCGCTTATTCGATTCTCGAATGGGAATTACCTGTCTTCCTTAAGGTGAAATGCATATTTTTTTAGGATACTTAATTGTCTCATTGTGACATAATTTGTAAGTTTTCTCACACTAGTATTAATATATTGACCCGAAATTTGTATTGTTTTACAAATTTTGGTGCGTTCTTAGTGAGCGTAGCTCCATAGACTTATCAGGGTTAATTGGAGCGCAAGGGTGGTATTAGCTGCGTGGCGATAGCTGAGGATTCGATACGTTTGTTAGATCTTGAGCCATTGTTTTTCCTAGGTAATCAGATGTAGATATTAGTTATTAATGCTCATATTTTTAAGTCAGAGATTTATTTGAAGATTGATTAATGTAATTTTTATTTATTTATATTGTGGCTTGGGTTTATAATTGTGGACCTCATTTTGAGAGAAAGAATTTTGTGGAAGATTATTTTATTTATTACCTCATGACTGTACTGTTTAATTTGTTCCGGTCGTGTCTTGGTTTTTGGACAATCTATTAATTTATGTTGTTTAAAAATCAGGGCGTGACAAGAAGTTAATGAAGATCAACTTACCTGTTGAAATATCTTAAGAACTAGTTTATTCTTAGCAATTAGATATTTTTCTTATTGAGTCCGTGTGCTTCAAGAATATCATTTCTGACTTCTTTCATTTGTCAGGCAAGGGGATGAATATCCTTATTCTCAAGATGATTAAGTAATTGATTGATGTCTATCAAGATCGCAAGTTTAAGTGCGTTCAACAAGGAACCATCTGAACAACCATTCACCTGGTGAATTTAACTTTTAGCTAAAAGCTCATGGATTCTTCTCTTAGATTGGTTGAGGATTTTAAGAAAATTTTATTTTCTTGTGATGATATAATGTATTACGAAGGAATAAGTGAGTGGTGTAATTTTGATGTACTCTTATACTTTTGATTTAATAATAAGGTTAGGGGAACTCAACCCCAAAAAAAGATTGAGGGCATACTCTCTTATCTTATTTGATGCTGACACGTGGCATGGTTTATGATCAGTGATGTAATGTGATGATGACCTTAGTTGCGGGGCCAACATAAGTCAATATGATTGGGCTGTAAGAGTTAGGGATGAACAAAAACTGATCAAATCGATTAAACCGACCAACCTGATCTAAACCGAATTAATCGGTTCAGTTTAAATTTGGTTCGAATTGGTTTCGATTTAAAAAATTAGAAATCGAAGTGGTCGGTTCGATTTTCGGTTTCTATGTGATTTTAACCGACCAAACCAAACCGACCGAATATATATAATAAATAATATATATTATATATATAAATAATACAATATGTTTAACATAGTTGGTCGGTTCGATTTTGTTGGTTCGATTCGGTTACGGTTTGTATAAATTAGCATCGATTTTGTTAATGGTCGGTTCGATTTCGATTTGAAAATTTTAAAACCGAACCGTCGGTTGAGTTTTAGCCCTAGTAAGAGCTTAAAAAAGTCAGATGGTTTTACTTGTGAGATGTGGTCATTAATATATGAAGAGGGTATTGATGACATACAACAAAAACGTTAACCAATTGTAGCTCAATTAGTGAGATATTCCTCTCTTTGTGAGAAGTCGTAGGTATGAAACTTATCAGTTAAGATTTTGTGAGTATTTATCAGATTATTATAAGCACATGTATTCCGAATTACTTTAGGCAATTATAAAATTAGCGAAATGCATGTAAATATTAGGGATTTCCATCATCTTCCCTAGGTCCCACGTCATGCATATAAATATTTAGCGAATGTGTTAATTGAGTTATTATTATATATTTTTTTTATTAGAACTTCCATTATTGGATGTCATGAATTTCTAGCATGTCATATTCTAACACCATGGTTTGCAGTCTCTCTGCCTAAAAATTTAATTTTCCCTTTCCCTCAAGTAGGTCTCATGAGTCGTGACGGATGAAATCACAAATTCGGGATTCAAATCCTGTCGACAACATTTAGGTGTGAGGGATTAAGAGATTAAAAAAAAAAAAGGTCTCATGAGTTGTGATTGCCCTTGTGACTCTAACCGGGTTTCAAGCTTCTCATAATCTGGTTTAATTCTTGTTGTAGCGAGGATATCGTCCTCACTAAGATTTGGGGAATTCATAATTTTTTTTTCTCCGTGCAAAATGTTTTAACGAATTTTCTTTTCATCGTTTGATTAATCAATATTAACTCCTACGCATGTTTTCGTAAATATTTTTAATAAAATAGTGTAATTTGTTATTTGTTTATCCATGACACATTACATAAAAATTAATATATTTGTAACAAAATATATATATATATATATATATATCATTGTTGTGTTGTAACAGTTTATCAAACCGTCTGACACAGTTTCACAAATGAAGTGATACAATAATTTGATCATCATGAATAGTATGATGCTGCAAGTGACACTATTCATGATGATCCAATTTTTTATTTCACTTTAGTTGTGAAATTGTTTTTTCAAAATTTTACCTGAATTTAATTTTGAATTGAAATTGTTTGGTTGACTATTACATCACAAAATTGGTATTGTTTTGGAGTTGTTACGAAACTACCTGTTTAGTATAATCACATCAAAAGACTGGTCATACAAACGAGCCATTATTGATCCTAGTCCAAGGTGATAATTCATGCCAATGTTGAACTAGTTCTTTCAAAGTTGGAATTGTTATATTATCAGGACTTCTGAAAGTGAAAGATAAATCTTTGGCCACAAATTAAATCAAACCCTATCTCCATTGAATATTAAGCTAGACTTTTTACTTGCAAAAGAATGAAATAGTACTATAGGACCAACATGTTTGGTGAGAGTTGACAATAAAGACCACCATTTAAGACTTAAGGGCACATGCGATGTACTTAAATAATAAATATATGGTAGTGTTTTGGGGCAAAAAATTTTGATTTTCTAGATACCTAACCCCCCTAATTATAATAGAGCTTTGATAGGGGTCGAGGGATGGAGCAACCACCCATCCCTCCGCATCGCTCTAGAGATGCGCACTATCGTTTATCTCAAAGAGGATCGCTCCCTTTTCTTCACTCCCTCTCTCGACCCCTAGAATTTTTGATTATAATAAGGTCTCAACTAGTTTATCCCATAAAATTCACGTTTTGTCGTAAGTATAAATTTGATGAGTTTGACTTGGTGTAGGCTTCCAAGCTCTAACTCGTGAAATTTAAAAATAAATAAATATAATTTTTAATTTTTTTTTATGGAGGTGAGCACATCCGTGTAGTTTCTTGTTAGAATTTGAATCAATTTCTTGTCATAATTAGGTATGAGTTTGATGTTTTAATGTTTCATTTTGGATTTGGCTAAATTGGTGGTCCCAACCTAATCATTCATGATGCGCGAAGTGGTTATGACGTATGGGTCTTCACGAGCTCATGTGTTATGTATGGAAAGAGATAAATATGAGAGTTTTTCAATGGTTCAACATCGGAGCAATCTATTTTTATCGAGATTAGAGAATTATTAAGGAAAATAGATTCGACCTGTAATATTTTTAGAGACTTGGTTTTTTACACTGTGTCTTGACATTCCTCGATATATGAATAATTTACCATGTATCTTGTTTCATTTCTTATCTTTAATAAAAAAAAAAAAATCTTCGTGTTCGGCCCAAGAAAAAAAACAAACACATACACATTGGCGTTTAGAAATTGCCTAGAAAATCAACTTTAAGACTATTTATTTTACAAAAATTTATGAAACAAGAATATTTTTATTGAAGAAAAGAAAAGATAAACATTCCTAAATCAAAGAATGTCATGAAATTTTAAAGATGTCAAAATATAATTCCCTAAAATCTACAAGCCGAACCCATCTTCCACCTCCACGACAATTTCTTAATATCCTTCGAGATAGACGACTCGTATGATTGTATTAAAATAAAAAAAATAAAAAAACTTGCAAGTAGTGAAAATAACATTATGATAAAATCTACTTCAACACAAACTTTAGCAACATTTACATCTCCTACAATAACATAAACAGATTGATTGAAGAACATGTTGTAAGAAACTAAAATAAAAGAAAAATACACAAGCTAGACTATGTCATGTACTTACCTAGTTAGCTATGGAATGATTCAAGGAATACTTTTCTTTCCCAGATTATCAGCAATTTTCAAGTTCTTTTCGATGAGCTTTCTAGCTTGTCTGCTTCGAATTTCAACTCTAACACTCGAACTCTTGTCCATCTTCACATATGGTTTCTTCGATTTCTTCAATGATCTCACCTTCGACTTTATTGATTCCACCAAGTTACCTAACTGGTTCGCCATTTTCTTCTTCTTCTTCTTCTTCACCACCTTCTTAAATCAGAACACATAGGTTGAAAAATGGACATCAATTGCGAAAGCTTAATTTATGGACTTAAGTTGTGAAAAGGGACATGAAATTTGATGGTATTACGGAAAAGCCACTATTGGACCTTAGAGCCCACTATGAAAATAGATGGTGCACTACTTAAATTTAAATGTGTGGGTTCCAACTCAAAATCCAAGATTGTGTAATGTAAAGCACACTATTAATAATAAATAACACCAATTATGGTGTACTTCTAAGGGTTTGTTTTGATTGCATGAAAAATAGATATGGAAATTGAAATAGTTTATGTAAATTTGATTTTGATATTTTTCATTCAGACTTGAATATATACGAGTAGTGAAGAAACAGTCTTATGAAGAATTGATTTCCTATCAATAATAGACAAACAAACAAACAATGAGAATTTACATAATGACTAACCAAACATACCGATTGCGTGGATGCAGGGTTGTGGGTGTATGTCCTGTTGTTTCTTTCTTCCCAGGGATTTTGCTTTCAAATTTTGTTATAAACCTTGTTTTTAGAATTAACGCGGGTAATGTCGTAATGTACCCCCACAATGATTTGTATTTTTATGAATATTTAATAACAGTCTGGCATTCCATAGTTGCCCCTCCCCACTGAAGGTTAATTTAAAAAAAAAAAAAACCAAACATACCGTAAAAAAAAGTGTGGGAACTAATAATCTGTGGGTTTATAAAGAAACCCTAACTCAACAAAATTTTGTTGTAACTTAACTTTTTTGAAAAAACTTTAACATTTTAAAATGACTATTTTACCTTTAAAAGATTTGGAAGGTTCAAGAAGAAGTGGTGGTCCGCTTGCGTGGATCCACCCACCTTCATAAGTGAGTTTGACCGGTCATTGAAGATGGCGGATTCCCTTGAAATGTGGCCGGATATGACCGGATTCTGATGGCCGGTAACCTTCCCCAATTTCAACATAAAGGTAAAAGCGGAATTATAAAAAATAAATTCAAAGTCAATACAGTAAAATATAAATTGTAAATTTTGTTTCGAAATCAAATTAAAACCAAGAATTAAGTCTTTTTACATCACCTAGAAAATTCAGTGTATGCAAAGCAAAGTACCCCTTGTATGTTAGTTTAATAATAATAGTGAAAACAAGAAAGCATGGAGCACCATTTGTAATTAATTACTTTTCTGAGAAGATTAGTGTAACACAGCAACCAAATTAAGGCAGCTTTTAAAATTTATAATTGACTTTGACTTGCTTTAGATGATCATTACAGCAATCTATTTTGTCAATGTACCCTATATTACGTAATGTAATTGTCTAAAAAAAATACAATAATGCGTCCATCAAAATCCATTTAATTTATGAACGATTTCGCTAAGAACAAATCCACTTGATATAGGAATGTTTCTTTTTGTTTTTTGTTTCCCTTTTTTTCATTAATAAACATCTTCGTCTTTGACTAAAAAAAATACAATAATAATAATGAATAATAAAATTATAACTTACAAAATACAGTAATTAGTGTTTAAGAAGTTTAGTTTAAAGGATGTGCGAGTATAGCCTTATAGTTTGTTAATATATCCCAATTTTGATTGTCATCAAAGTAAGGTAACTTAATGGACAAAAAACATTGTTTATAAAAATTTATTGGGCAAATGGATTTTAGAACGTTGGAAAACAAATATTTATAACTATTTAACTCACAATTCAGATATGTATTTTACTATTCACTGCTGACTGGGATAAAGTCAAATAATAAGCATTAGAGATAAAAGATGGTTAGGATTGAAAGTTGGAAAATGTATTGAATTTGATGGTTGAGATTCATTTTGTATGATGACATATTGGTAAATATAAAACATATAAAAGGGCAAAAATAATGAAATTTTTTTAAAAAAGTTGGTGGAATGTACATGTGGCAGAAAGAAAAAATATTGTGTTTTCCTTTTAACAAAATGAAAATTATCATAAACTATCTACATCGTTATCAGATTTTGGAAAACTTAGTATTGTTGAAATGCAATTTTGAAGATATTTCTAACAAAATCAATAATCAATACAAGCGCTAAAATTTTAAAAATATATATTTTTATAATTAGAAAACATATAATATATTTCATGTCTTTAATATTTTTCAAAGCAATGAGACAAGCCGATCATACTAGAAAAAAATGAGTCGAACATCTTAATGCACATTTAAACAAAACCCCTAAACTTCATGTTTTAGCGAATTCAAAGATTAGGAAATAATTCATTATCGGCGTTTAAATCCCACCTCCCCCCAAGTATTCAAATTTAAATGAGTTTAACCCTAAAAATTTATAATATATATTTTTACCTTTGAATAGGTTTGCACTTCAATACTGATTGAGAGAGAAATTGGGGATAGTGACAGAAGTGTTCAGTACAAAATATTTGACAAAAATAAAATTATATGTTATGCCAACGTTACGAGGCATACTCTAGTGTGTTACAATTCATTATTTTTATCTTGTTTAAAGGCAAACAAAAATGTTTTGCCAACTCATAGAATTTTTATGACAAACAAAAAATCATTGTTTTGGAATTTTTTTCTACTATAAAAGAAATTGCTCCCTTGAAGGTGAATACTAAAAAAACCACTTTATATCATGAAATATTGGAGAAAACCAAAGAACTTAATATATTGATTAAATTATTGTCTTTAGTCATCAGTATGGAACGAAACTTGAATTATAATGCAGATACTTAATCTTCCGAAATTCTAACTGGCCTGG
This sequence comes from Berberis thunbergii, assembly GCA_003290165.1. Taxonomy (NCBI): domain Eukaryota; kingdom Viridiplantae; phylum Streptophyta; class Magnoliopsida; order Ranunculales; family Berberidaceae; genus Berberis; species Berberis thunbergii. The sequence goes on along the minus strand of QNQO01001383.1, from coordinate 170,323 downwards.
GTCAACCAGCGAGGTTGTTGCCTGGGTGAGGCAAAAAGACAATTTTGCCCCCTCTTTTTAACTACCTTTTTAGAGAAAGTGTTTAAAGAGGCAAACTTGTCTTTTTACCCCACCCAGGCAGCAAACAGGCTGGAGGACCCAGGCCCTGTAGAATTACTCCTTAACCTTTGAAACCCAGAATTATAATGCAGATACTTAACCTTTGAAACCTATGATTATGATAATTGACTATGCTGGTAGGTTTGCATTGACAACTATATGAAATACCATTTTTAACAACTGTTTGTAAACCACTGTGAAGAACCAATGTGTTTGCACAGAGTCTCTCTTGTCATCACATCAAGGACATACAACAAGCAAGAAAATCTTAAAAGTATCGTATCCATAGTGTTTGACAAAAAAAAAAAACCAATGTGTTTATACTATTGTTGTTGTAAAGAGAACATAGAGTGTAGTACACTGCATTGGCCACCATACTCGAGCCAAGTTCATTGCCATTGTAAGTAGTGTTTAATCAATAAGCATATAAATGTTAATTCCTTATTGTAGTAGTTATTGTTTTCCTCTTCCATAGTAAAATCTCTAATATTCAAAATCATAACCACATAGTTTTGGAAACTAAACATATTAGTTATATATTGGTACCTTTATTAGGGTTGTTAATCGGTTCAAACGGTTTGAAATTATGATAAAACCAAAATCGAATCGAGTTTAGGTTCGATTTTCCAACGTTCAAATATAAAAGCCAAAACTGAACCAAACCGTGCGGTTCGGTTCGATTTGATTTTTATTCAGTTTTTCATAATAAGTTGTTTATTTTGTTTTCAGTTGTTCATGATTTCATTGTGGGATAACAAAAAAAGAGTAGATGAAAATTAAAAAAGAATGAGAGTACAAAAAAAAAAAAAAATAGTGGTGAGAATTAAAAATGAAAAAAAGAAATGGTGGTTGGGAATTGATTTAAAGAGAGAGAGAAAGTTAAAATTAAAAAAGAGAAAGAGAGAGAAAGAAAGATAATTGAATTAAAAATGAGAAGTATGTTATGGGTATGGTGCGTTAGAAATTAGAATGGGTGAGAAAAGATAGAGAGATGGAGAGAGAAAATTGAATTAAAAAAATTCGAGAGAATGTAGGAATTGAATTAAAAATTAGAGGTATGACTATGGGTATGGTGCATTGAAAATTAGAATGGGTAGAAAATGATAATTAAAATTAGAAAAAAAACTCACTTCAATTCGATTTGGTTTTTCGAGTGTTTTAAAAAACTAAAACTGCAATCGAACTGAGTGCATTCGATTCGATTCAATTTTCTACTATTTAATTTCAATTTAGTTTTCAATTCAGTTTGTTTTAATTTGGTTCAATTTGATTCGATCGATTCAGTCAGTTTTTGAAAACCAATTAACACCCCAAACCTTTATATCCCTTGAGTTCAAAAGATGTACAAAAATTCTATCATAAAAAAATTAGAGCCAATTCGTAAAACACCAACCTAACAATCTATGCTCATAACATCAAGAGATCAAATACAACAACATAGAGCAAGGTTGCGCGTCGAGGAGATGGATGTTTTTGGCTTGTCATTCTTTGGTATGGATCTTTAGTCTTTCTAGGCTTGTTTAAGCAGTTTTGTGCTCGGTTTTTGTAGAATTTTGATTGAACAACGTATTCGGTTCTTTTTTTTTTTATACTTGAATTTTCAACGGATAAAATCGTAACGTACTCCCGTTTCAATTGTAAATTAATTTGTTTTTGATAAGTAATAAAGGTCTGGCAAAAAAAAAGCCTTAATTGAATGTATTGAAGGCAATTTGACTGTAGAAATACAATCAATTTTGGGAACCTAGTAAATTTTGGATTTTTTTTTCTCCTTAAAAAAATGGTATATACAATATTTCATGTCTCTAAAGAAAAATTGAAAAGTGGGTTGTATGTGCGCGAGTAATTTCCGAACTATTAAAAATGCCCTCGCTCATACTAGAGATTTCTCCTCATATCTCTCTATACCTCTACATCCTCCTCCTCCTCCTCAGTCCTACCTAGCTTTTCTCACCGTCTTGATCGTCGTCTCAATCACCAATCGGCACAGGTAGATCTGAGCCGTGCCATTTCTCAGTTCCAGCTTCTCTCATTGTCTCGCCCTCTCAATCACCAATGGCCGCCAGCAGATCTCAACCATGCCATGTTGATCGTCTTCTCAAGAGAAAGCCACTGGACCTAAATGTAATGTTGTTATCGGGCCAAAGTTTTGATACACTGGTCAAACAGTCCATTGAAAGCCCAGATGTGATGGGCTCGGTTGGATTATCTATTTTCATTTTTGTTTAAAACTGTATTATGAAATCCATTGAAAATTATTTATTTATTATTAGGGTTAATTGCAATTTCTCCCCCATAATATATGTCATATTCAGCATTGCCCTCAATTAGCATTCATTTTGTACTTTTTCTTTAAGACTAACAGTCAACGTGCTTTAATCATCTGTTTTCAAAGCAGATTATCAAAATACCCCTGAAAAATTAAAAGCTGATATTAAAATTTCGTATCGTGAATATCTCATCTCGAGAAAAATTTTAAGGTCCAACTGACATCATAATCATATCTCGAGAAAAATCCAATAGTTGATTTTAAAAATCTTTCATCGTAATGAATTCATTTCGAGGAAAATCTAGCGGTCCTAATTTAATTATGCATGCATTTTGAGAAAATCTAACAGTTCATCTCGCATCTCGAGGAAATATGAGAATTCAACACGCATCTCAAGGCAATTTATCGGTCCAGCGCACATCTAGGAAAAACTCTAACAATTTAGCACATATTTCGAGAAAAATCGGACAGTCCAACATGCATATCAAGGAAAATCTGTTAAATCCATTGAAAATTATTTATTTATTATTAGAGTTTAATTGCAATTTCTCCTCCATAATATATGTCATATTCAGCATTGCCCTCAATTAACATTCATTTTGTACTTTTTCCCTAAGACTAACAGTCAACGTGCTTTAATCATCTGTTTTCAAAGCAGATTACCAAAATACCCCTGAAAAATTAAAAGCTGATATTAAAATTTCGTATCATGGATATCTCATCTCGAGAAAATTTTTAAGGTCAAACTGAAATCATAATCATATCTCGAGAAAAATACAATAGTTGATTTTAAAAATCTTTCATCGTAATGAATTCATTTCGAGAAAAATCTAGCGGTCCCAATTTAATTATGCATGCATTTTGAGAAAATCTAACAGTTCATCTCGCATCTCGAGGAAATATGATAATTCAACACGCATCTCAAGGCAATTTATCGGTCCAGCGCACATCTAGGAAAAACTCTAACAATTTAGCACACATTTCGAGAAAAATCGGACAGTCCAACATGCATATCAAGGAAAATCTGTTAAATCCATTGAAAATTATTTATTTATTATTAGAGTTTAATTGCAATTTCTCCTCCATAATATATGTCATATTCAGCATTGCCCTCAATTAACATTCATTTTGTACTTTTTCCCTAAGACTAACAGTCAACGTGCTTTAATCATCTGTTTTCAAAGCAGATTACCAAAATACCCCTGAAAAATTAAAAGCTGATATTAAAATTTCGTATCATGGATATCTCATCTCGAGAAAATTTTTAAGGTCAAACTGAAATCATAATCATATCTCGAGAAAAATACAATAGTTGATTTTAAAAATCTTTCATCGTAATGAATTCATTTCGAGAAAAATCTAGCGGTCCCAATTTAATTATGCATGCATTTTGAGAAAATCTAACAGTTCATCTCGCATCTCGAGGAAATATGATAATTCAACACGCATCTCAAGGCAATTTATCGGTCCAGCGCACATCTAGGAAAAACTCTAACAATTTAGCACACATTTCGAGAAAAATCGGACAGTCCAACATGCATATCAAGGAAAATCTGTTAAATCCATTGAAAATTATTTATTTATTATTAGAGTTTAATTGCAATTTCTCCTCCATAATATATGTCATATTCAGCATTGCCCTCAATTAACATTCATTTTGTACTTTTTCCCTAAGACTAACAGTCAACGTGCTTTAATCATCTGTTTTCAAAGCAGATTACCAAAATACCCCTGAAAAATTAAAAGCTGATATTAAAATTTCGTATCATGGATATCTCATCTCGAGAAAATTTTTAAGGTCAAACTGAAATCATAATCATATCTCGAGAAAAATACAATAGTTGATTTTAAAAATCTTTCATCGTAATGAATTCATTTCGAGAAAAATCTAGCGGTCCCAATTTAATTATGCATGCATTTTGAGAAAATCTAACAGTTCATCTCGCATCTCGAGGAAATATGATAATTCAACACGCATCTCAAGGCAATTTATCGGTCCAGCGCACATCTAGGAAAAACTCTAACAATTTAGCACACATTTCGAGAAAAATCGGACAGTCCAACATGCATATCAAGGAAAATCTGTTTGACACGTATCTAGAGGAAAATCGGACAGATTTATTTGTGCGCACGTCTCCAAAAAATTTGAAGTTTTAGTTTTGATAATAATAATAATAAGCCGATTATTGACTGTTCATTTGTAAAACTTTTCTTTTTAGAGGCAAATGTTTAGAAGATTACACAAAACTTGTCAATTCGTAAAACTTTTCTTTAGAATCAATATCTGTTGTGCATCAGAACATGTTTAATGGCTATCATGCATGTTAATATACAGCAATTAATTGACAACTAGAGAAGATGAAATTATACAACACTACTAAACTTTCCAAAAAAAAAAAAAAATTATCTAGATAAAAAAAAATCCATAATATAGCAAACTAACTTCCTTTATTCATTAATGCAACTTTGTGTTAATCTAACATCCTAACTAAAAACTATGTTTAGAAACAACTTGTAATTGAACTTCAAGGACATTTGGATCATCCCTTGGAATTCTTCATGTCTCTATAACAAGGGCACTTATCTTTGTTACCATAGGTACCAGAAGGAACACACTGACACTTTTCACAGCAAATCCCGCAGCACTTCAAACATCGATCATCGATCGGCAAAACTTGCCTTTGAACACCTTACTTGACACTTCTAGTCACAAAAACCTGTTTCAAAATACCAATGGAAATACCATAATCAACAACTACAATAATTGATTGAAAAAAAAAACCCTTGATCAAATAGAGTTACTTGAACCAGATTCAATGGAGGGAATAAAAGATGAACTCATGACAAGAGCTAGAAGAAGCATTGCTGCTTTCATTTTTGCACTGAAAAAAAAATGGAAGAATGGATAAAAGAGTGTTATATGATTTAATGAGAGCTTGAATGATGAGTGATTTGGGAGAGAAATGAAAGTTTATTTATACATGAAGATTTTCAAAAAAGAATAAAAATAAAAGGTTGTCAAATTGATCCCCATAATAATAATTCAAAGAAACAAACTTATTCTTGTGAAATGAGGAAAAATCATTCCTTAATTTCCTTAACAGGATCATAGATTGATAAGATTGGGAAATGAATGAGGAAACATCATTTCAGAATTTTTTTGATTAGAAAAATCAAATGTACAGAATATTTGATAGAATATTTACCAAAATAAGATCTCGAAGGAAAAATAATTAGCTAGCCATAGTTAATAAATGTCGACAATCGAAAATACTAGGAAATTGAGTTTTTGCAACCATGGTAACGTGGCGTGATTTTGAAATAATTATGAAATTCTTAAAGTGTTTATGTGTATCTCAAGGTTATAAAAACTTCTCGAATAATGTCATATCATCTTGGTTGCAAGACCTAATTTCCTTAATCGACAATTTCGTACATAATACATGTACATTTTATGTAAATCAATTACACAAGTAACCTCCAAGTTTTGCATGCAACCTTCTATAATCATAGAGATATCTGAAGAATTCAGATAAAGCTGATAAGAAATTTTCAAAATGATAAGAATTTTGTCAGACTAAAAAGTAATGGAAAAATTTAGGGTGCCTGGACCTGTGCCTAGTGTTGTGCCGGGCGGCCACCAGGCATCGTTCATCTGCCTCAAGATGTGAATTATTTCATATCTCACGACATATGGACGGCCTGGTGACCACCAGGCACTGTAGTAGTAGGATAATTGGTACTTAGCTAAAAGAAACTTTAACCAACACCATAACTAATAGTAATGGTTAGGTTATTCTCCAATTATGCGCGTTAATGGAATGAATTAAGTCTGCATTCTAACGTGAACCATGATGAAACATTTGTTTTCCCATCAAAATGTCACAATCTTTTAGATCATTTTTACAAGCATGTTGACCGATGTGTTTCTTAATTTTGAATAATAAATGAAACAAAAAATTTAGAGAGCAAGGCGCACGTCAGACCAGCCCAATACCATCCGTTCGATCTCTAAGATGATGGATGGTATTGGACTGACCTGACTCTCTAGAAAGGTTTGAAACGAAGTGTATAAGCAAATAGTGTGACAACAATTTGTTCACATTGAAATGTCCAAGTCTTAGATTCTTATCTAATCAAGGTACCATCAATTACCTTAAAAAAGACATTTAATTGCTTCATCAACACGCAACAATGATGGTGTTTGGAGACAAGGACTATGATTTTGTTTTTGAGTTGATTTTGGTTCCTCAATTTTAAGAAATATTTTGTTTTATGTAAGAAAAAATATAAAAATTTCGGTTGTCATTTGCAATTTAATAATATAAGTTATGCATTTTAAACTCTTAAATACTGCATAAAAAGTCTCACACAACTCGTAGTGTCATAACTACATATTAAATAAAAATCAATCACATAATAAACTTTTGATACTAAAAAAACATTATAACATGTTAAAATATACGGAGATTAAAATATTTATTTATTTTCTAAGTAAATTTTTGAGTTTTGAAAGAAATTTTGATAACATTAATGGTTGAAAATCAGTTTTCCTTGTCAACATTAAATCAAAACCTAGCATATTGTCCCATTGTGTGTGAACTATGACTTTTTTTTCAACTTGTTTGGTGTTTTGTCCATTTGAGAAGACCATATAAAGTTTCTCAAGTTGATGACTAGAGGACACATACAAACGACACTTATTCTAGAGAGCTAGGTCTGTCCATCACCATCCATCATGATATCCTAAAAATGGATCCATTTTCAGCATCTCTAGGATGATGGATGGTGATGGACCGGACTGACGCTGTGGGCTTGGCTCTCTAGAAAGGTTCTTCGAACAGGGTTTGGATTGTTCCTTGTAACCAACAACTTCGTTTCCAAAAGTCATTGATGGGATGAAAGAAATGGAGAAGTTGGAATTTCGAGCGTCCAAAGCGTGGGTACCAAATTTGGTATATCTAAGTACCCCCATACGAAAAGAAATAGACAAGAGGATTGGGTGCAGGAAGACAAATAAAGGAGGTCAAATTACTCGGAAGAATAGGGAGTTCGGCCCATAGGCTCTGACAAGGAGAATTAGTGAAGATGAAGTAACCCCAAGATAACTGTGACGGAATTCATCATTACTATCATTTTATGAAGTAAGAAAGTCTATATTAGGATATTCATGGTGTAAAAACTTGTTTTTCATAACATATTAAGTAAGTATCTATAAAAGAGGCTAACGGCATGACAGTTCAATGGTTAGAGCTTAGCGGATGATACTACTAGGTCTTGAGTTCAAACTTAGCTTGCGACATTTTTATGGGTTCTGGAATTTCTGTTTGTCTTTCAATTTTTTTTTTTTTAATCTATGAAAGAGATAACTTAGTGTTGAATGTTATTTGCACCCGCACCATTGCTAAAAAGCATTCAAGTTTATGTGTTGTGTGGACACCACAGAGTAATTGGTCGGAGCTAACAAATTTCTTGTCTTTGGATCTTCGGATATTTTCAGGTTTGAACAAATTGATTGAAACTTTGCTAAATTCTAAATGGAAATTTTTTTTAAGGGCGAGCATAGATCACAAAACTATCTAAGTGTTCGGCAGGATTTAGTTTCTCAACAATTCTAGTTAGCATTTTCTTGACCTTTTTTGGATTTTTTTTTACAATTCTATTTCTTCTATAGATAATGTTTGTGGTTGTGTTTTAAAGAGAATAAGTAAAAAGTGTTAAAACACAAAAAAAAAAGGTCAAAAAATATTACTAAACAAGGCTGGCTAGACTTACTCTTAGTTTCTAGATACAGATAATATCAAATATTCATACACGATGAAACATTGTTTTTCCATCAAAATTGCACAATCTTTTAAGATCATTTTTAAAAGCATGTCGACTCCTGTGTTCGTTAATTTTGGATACTAAACGAAATGTATAAGCAAACAGGGCCGAAACCTGTTGTTCACATTGAAATATCCAAGTATTTGATTCTTATCTAATCAAGGTACCATCCATTACCTTAAAAAGACATTTAATTGTCTTGTCAACACGCAACATTGATGGTGCTTGGAGACGAGGACTGTGATTTCTTTTCGAGTTAATTTCGATTTTCGATTTTCGATTTGAGATGTATTACTTGAAATATTTTGTTTTATGTAGAAAATTAAAAATGTTAAAATTTCGATTGCCATTTCTAATTTAACAATATAAGTTATGAATTTTAAACTTTTAAATACTACATAAAAAGTCTCACACAATTCGTAGTGTCATGACTATATATTACATAAGAATCACTCACATAACAAACTTTTGATACTTTTAAAACATTATAGCATGTTAAAATCTATGAAGATTAAAATATTTATTTCTTTTCATAGTAAATTTTTGACATATTTCAAATTTTGAAAAAAATTTCAACAACTTCAAACTAGAAAATATTTCGTGAAATTTTGACATATTTCAATAAATCACATTCCTTACTTGGAGAAACAGTTGGAAGATCAATGTCAAATTAGGGTAATTGGTGTACCACAAACAATTCTTTACAACGTTTTAATGGTTAAAAACCAGCTTTCCTTGTCAACATTCAATGAAAACCCAACTTATCGTCCCATCGTGTGTGAACTATCGACTGTTTTTTCAACTTGTTTGGTGTTTTGTCTATTTGAGAGGACTATATAGTTTCTCAAGATGACAACTAGAGGAGACATACCATGTTACGAACAGGGTTTGGATTGCGCTCCATAACCAACCACTTCGTTTCGAAAAGTCATTGATGGGATGAAAGAATGGAGAAGTTAGAATTTCGAGCATCCATAGTGTGGCTACCAAATCTGGTATATCTGTGTACTACAACACAAAAAGAAATAGAGGATTCGATGCAGGATAACAAATGAAGGAGGTCTAACTACTCCGAAAAATAGGGAATTCGGCCCATAGGCTCGGACAAAGAGAATTGGCGAAAATGAAGTAACCCCAAGATAACTATGACAGAATTCAAACGTGAACCATGATGAACCATGATGAAACATTTGTTTTCCCATCAAAATGTCACAATCTTTGAGATCATTTTTACAAGCATGTTGGCCGGTGTGTTTCTTAATTTTGAATAATAAATGAAACAAAAAATTTAGAGAGCGAGGCCCACGTTAGACCAGCCCAATACCATCCGTTCGATCTCTAAGATGATGGATGGTATTGGACTGACCTGACTCTCTAGAAAAGTTTGAAACGAAGTGTATAAGCAAATAGTGTGACAACAATTTGTTCACATTGAAATGTCCAAGTCTTTGATTCTTATCTAATCAAGGTACCATCAATTACCTTAAAAAAGACATTTAATTGCTTCATCAACATGCAACAATGATGGTGTTTGGAGACAAGGACTATGATTTCGTTTTTGAGTTGATTTTGGTCCCTCAATTTTAAGAAATATTTCGTTTTATGTAAGAAAAAATATAAAAATTTCGGTTGTCATTTGCAATTTAATAATATAAGTTATGCATTTTAAACTCTTAAATACTGCATAAAAAGTCTCACACAACTCGTAGTGTCATAACTACATATTACATAAAAATCAATCACATAATAAACTTTTGATACTAAAAAAACATTATAACATGTTAAAATATATAGAGATTAAAATATTTATTTATTTTCTCAGTAAAATTTTTGAATTTTGAAAGAGATTTCAATAATTTTAAAATAGAAAATATTTCGTGAAATTTCAACATATTTCAAGAAACCATATTTCATGAATTTTTAATGGTTGAAAATCAACTTTCATTGTCAACATTAAATCAAAACCTAGCATATTGTCCCATTGTGTGTGAACTATGACTTTTTTTTCAACTTGTTTGGTGTTTTGTCCATTTGAGAAGACCATATAAAGTTTCTCAAGTTGATGACTAGAGGACATATACAAACGACACTTATTCTAGAGAGCTAGGCCCACAGCATCAGGCTTGTCCATCACCATCCATCATCCTAAAAATGGATCCATTTTCAGCATCTCTAGGATGATGGATGGTGATGAGCCGGCCTGACGCGGTAGGCTTGGCTCTCTAGAAAGGTTCTTCGAACAGGGTTTGGATTGTTCCTTGTAACCAACAACTTCGTTTCCAAAAGTCATTGATGGGATGAAAGAAATGGAGAAGTTGGAATTTCGAGCGTCCAAAGTGTGGGTACCAAATTTGGTATATCTAAGTACCCCCATACGAAAAGAAATAGACAAGAGGATTGGGTGCAGGAAGACAAATAAAGGAGGTCAAATTACTCGGAAGAATAGGGAGTTCGGCCCATAGGCTCTGACAAGGAGAATTAGTGAAGATGAAGTAACCCCAAGATAACTGTGACGGAATTCATCATTACTATCATTTTATGAAGTAAGAAAGTCTATATTAGGATATTCATGGTGTAAAAACTTGTTTTTCATAACATATTAAGTAAGTATTTATGAAAGAGGCTAACGGCATGACAGTTCAATTGTTAGAGCTTAGCGGATGGTACTATTATGTCTTGAGTTTAAACTTAGCTTGCGACATTTTTATGGGTTCTGAAAATTTTATAAAAACCCTGTTTGTCTTTCAATTTTTTTTTTTTAATCTATGAAAGAGATAACTTAGTGTTGAAGGTTATTTGCACCCGCACCAGTGCTAAAAAACATTCAAGTTTATGTGTTGTGTGGACACCACAGAGTAATTGGTCGGAGCTAACAAATTTCTTGTCTTTGGATCTTCGGATATTTTCAGGTTTGAACAAATTGATTGAAACTTTGCTAAATTCTAAATGGAAATTTTTTTTAAGGGCGAGCATAGATCACAAAACTATCTAAGTGTTCGGCAGGATTTAGTTTCTCAACAATTCTAGTTAGCATTTTCTTGACCTTTTTTGGATTTTTTTTACAATTCTATTTCTTCTATAGATAGTGTTTGTGATTGTGTTTTAAAGAGAATAAGTAAAAAGTGTTAAAACACAAAAAAAAAGGTCAAAAAATATTACTAAACAAGGCTGACTAGACTTACTCTTAGTTTCTAGATACAGATAATATCAAATATTCATACACGATGAAACATTGTTTTTCCATCAAAATTGCACAATCTTTTAAGATCACTTTTACAAGCATGTCGACCGGTGTGTTCGTTAATTTTGGATACTAAACGAAATGTATAAGCAAACAGGGCCGAAACCTGTTGTTCACATTGAAATATCCAAGTATTTGATTCTTATCTAATCAAGGTACCATCCATTACCTTAAAAAGACATTTAATTGTCTTGTCAACACGCAACATTGATGGTGCTTGGAGATGAGGACTGTGATTTCTTTTCGAGTTAATTTCGATTTTTGATTTTGAGAAGTATTACTTGAAATATTTTGTTTTGTGTAGAAAATTAAAAATGTTAAAATTTCGATTGCCATTTCTAATTTAACAATATAAGTTATGAATTTTAAACTTTTAAATACTACATAAAAAGTCTCACACAACTCGTAGTGTCATGACTACATATTACATAAGAATCACTAACATAACAAATTTTTGATACTAAAAAAACATTATAGCATGTTAAAATCTATGAAGATTAAAATATTTATTTCTTTTCATAGGAAAATTTTGACATATTTCAAATTTTGAAAAAAATGTCAACAACTTCAAACTAGGAAATATTTCATAAAATGTTGACATATTTCAATAAATCACATTCCTTACTTGGAGAAACAGTTGGAAGATCAATGTCAAATTAGGGTAATTGGTGTACCACAAACAATTCTTTACAACGTTTTAATGGTTAAAAACCAGCTTTCCTTGTCAACATTCAATGAAAACCCAACTTATCGTCCCATCATGTGTGAACTATCGACTGTTTTTTCAACTTGTTTGGTGTTTTGTCTATTTGAGAGGACTATATAGTTTCTCAAGATGACAACTAGAGGAGACATACCATGTTACGAACAGGGTTTGGATTGCGCTCCATAACCAACCACTTCGTTTCGAAAAGTCATTGATGGGATGAAAGAATGGAGAAGTTAGAATTTCGAGCATCCATAGTGTGGCTACCAAATCTGGTATATCTGTGTACTACAACACAAAAAGAAATAGAGGATTCGATGCAGGATAACAAATGAAGGAGGTCTAACTACTCCGAAAAATAGGGAATTCGGCCCATAGGCTCGGAGGACAAAGAGAATTGGCGAAAATGAAGTAACCCCAAGATAACTATGACAGAATTCATCATTACTATGGAGTAAGAACTTGTTCCTCATAACATATTCAGCACTACTACAGTGCTTGGAGTGCTTGAACCTGTGCCTGGTGGCACCCGGCACAACACCAGACACAAATCCAGGCACTCTAGAATTTTCCTATTATATTTAAGTAAATATCTAACAAAGAGATAACTTGGCAGTGAAAGTCATTGGCCTATAAAAGGAAAGTGTTACATTTACTCTACAGGTTAGAATACTTGCATATTGAGAGAGTGTCAAGACTGTAAACTGTAAACGCTACAAGAAGTATTGCGAGTCTTGAATATATCTCACAAATATTAATTGTGGATTAGATTGCATTTGGTAATTTTCGACATTTCAGTTGAATAGCATTGCAGATAAAACCACATTCAGAAAACGTTGGCGCATGTCAGACCAACATGTGCATATTGCATTTCAGTAAAGTCCTTCAGTGATCATAGTGCTCCATTTGTGAGCAATGATCATATCAACTGACATTTCTCATGACTGTAGCCAGCCTCAAGTACAAGCAGATAATTCAGTGTTCATAGTGCTCCATTTTTAAAAAAAAAGCTCGACTAAAATATCAGTACCAGCACATAATGATAAATTGTTCTGCAATCTGCAATGCATTTTTTTTTGCATCCTAACCCCCACCCCAACAACAAGAAGCAAAATGGAAAGAAGCGAGACTTTATAACTGCCAATGCCTTAATGCGCCATATGAAAAAGGCGCACTAAGACGAAAAGGTTTAGGCTTTTGTATGCATTATTTGATGACTTTATGATGAATCATACAACTAGTATAGATAGATGCTCTTACCAAATGCAGAAAGTTGTCAAAAGAATATAGCACTTCTTCATCAGTTAGAAAGGGAACGTGACTGATAAATTGTTATTTTCGCATTTAGGTGAAAGAAGAATAGTTCATAAAGTGTTCGAAAAGTTTTGGATTAGTTCAATTCTTAAGTCAGTGTGTAAAACATTGGTAATATGGATTTTGGTATCTTAAAGCTTAGATAAAGTGATTACACAGTAGTATGTAATCCCTTTATCTTTTTTATCTTCATAACATTATCAAACATTTCTTGATAATTTTGAATTATTAGCTTTTTGTTTTTTGGGTGCGTTTTAAAGTGAATAAGAGTGCTATATATAAATGGAATGCGCAAAACAGGACCAGTGTATATAGTGAATAGGTGTATATAGTGAATAGTCTCTATCTAGAGGACCACCTCAATCCCAATCGATGATCTATCATCTATTTTGCAAACATATAGATTTATGCATCTCAACGTATCAACAAATCTTGTATTAGGGACAGTATGTCACTTGAAGCATTGATCAGTTTTATAGAGTTGGTTGTAGTTCAGTTGGTCGGACATTCACTCTCCTTATGAAAGGTGGCGGATTTGAGACTCTTTTTTTTTTTTTTTTTTTTTTTTTTTTTTTTTTTTTAACGGTCAAACATGAAATTGTTTATTAATGAAAGAAAGAGAAATAAATTACAACGAGAAACATTCCTATATCAAGGAATGCCAAGACACTATAAAAGTGTCAAACCCCAAATCCTTAAAAAAATTACATGCCACTTAGAATGTGGCATGTAATTTGAGACTCACCACTTAGAATGTGAGTTGTCACCTGATTATTAAGAGCACATTAAGTCTCAAGGTATTAAATGTAGCTGCTTAGATCAGAGCGAAGTGAAAGTAGCAAAATATTGTAACCTTCAAGTCTGGTTTCATAAACTCTATAAGATCAGTTATGTAACCTTCGGACATGAATTACTAAATATATATATATTTTTTTAAAGTTTCACATAGTTGGGTGTTTTAAAAGCTCTATGTGCCTAAAAACACACAAACAACATATATATATATATGAGTGATTCTACACAGCGAGGAAATGGGCGAGGAAATGAGCGATGGGAGTGAGGTGGCGGGGGTGAGAGCCGTTCATCTCACTCGGGGTGCGCGCGTCAAAAGTTAACGCACGCATCTCGAGTGAGGTGAACGGCTCCCACCCCCGCCACCTCACTTCCCTCGCTCGTTTCCTCGACACTTAGAATTTATGATATATATATATATATATATATAAAACATGTAGACTTGATAAGTAATCAAGTTTGTTAATTGATGCTTAGAGATAACTAATAATCTGATGTCTTCAAGCTTAAAAACATGAGATATACATTACCTGAATTAACTATTTTATTATTCTTTTTTTCTATATTGCTGTTGACACTAATGTAGTGTAGTGTAGTGTTGTGTTGTGTGATTGATTGGGGGACCAAAGAATCATCTGGAGTTGTTTCGTTTTCTTTCCACTGAAAATAAATCATGGATCACTTTCACTTGAAAGAGTTAGTCACAGATGTCATCGATTGTTTGGTCCCAAACTCAACACGCCTCAATAGAGCCCCCTGAAAGTGAAGCATTGTCAGGAATCATTCATATAGTGTACAAAAGCAAAAAAAATAAAATCAAGTCATTGATAGAATTATAAAAGAAGTGATGAAACATTAAAGAGTTATCTGATCACTGATGTACACGTCCCATATGTTAACCCTAATACGAAAATGCCTCAAAGCGGTCTTAAGCAAGTTCAAGCAGTCTAATCGCTGATCAACCCGTAAGTCAGACATCAAAGCCCCAAATTACGCGAGCTTAGTATGGTACAAATCTTGGAGCTTGGCTTAGAACAATAAAGTCTGAAACAAAGACCTTTGAGTTGTCACGAGCTTTGAATCCACTTGCACAACTCTCAACCCCATTAAGTATTAAGTTCCAAGCAAAGGCAAGTGTCGAATGTAACTCAACCATCGACAAATAAGATCTTTTGCGGGACTTCCTCCCTCTATCATGCCTCGATAGTGGAGTCAGTGAAAGAGTGGAACATTCGCTATATAAGCTGAACGAAGGGGATGAGAAGGGTACGCACTTGAAATCTAATTTATAGTCTACATCTATTTTTTTTCAGTCATTTAAACTTTAGCATCAGAGTGCCTTCGGCCACCACAGTAGTGGTCCTTGGCTCACTGTTTTTCGTTTTTGCAGGTCAGTAATCAATGGGAATGGATCTGGCCGCAACAAGAAGTTTTTGTATAAATTGCATAAAAATTGAAATTCACTTGTGACAAAAAGCATAAGAATGTCAAATATCCATTTACTTTAAAAGCTTGGAGAAAGGCCAAAAATACTTAGCCACAAGGTTAGTGATACCATGTTAAATATAGGGTTATTTTGACTATGAGATCCAAAACTCAATTATGATAAACTAAATGTACCCATCAATAACCCTTAAATATAACATGTTTTTCAAAAGCTGAAGTTGTTAGACAAGGTAATATATCAGTTGTTAGACAAAGCATATCTATCGAACATGGGTTTATTGAGGGTAATAACAATGGTTGCTCACTAAACTTTAGAATCATTGAAATTGCTTATAGGGAATATGGTTTAGCAACAAGTTTTTGCCAATGGGTACCAGCTCAGTGATAGGTATGAGGCGAATGTAATCACAGGTTCAGAGTTCAAATCCTGTCTACAACATCTAGGGTGGGAGGGACTAAGGGATAATATATATATATATATATATATATATATATAAAGCAACAAGTTTTCCATATTGTTATGCTTTGTTACTATTTTATGCCAAACTCATGTTAGTTGTGCATTGCTAAATATATTCTATTTGAGTTTCTTATTAAAGAATCATTTTTCTTAAGAAAAAAAATCAAAATTCTTTTTTAATATCTAAATAATTAGAATAGTATTACTCTAACACGTTTTCTATGAAAAATAAATAAATAAATAAAAATTTGACGGTGTGTCGTGGCTAATTCATTGAAAAATAAAAGCTATAAAAATAAATAAATAAATTATAACATTGATTGGATAAGCCACCTTGAAGATATTGCAACCTCACATATATGAATATGAAGGTAGACAAAATGTTGTACTTGTGGGCTCTCAATTTTTGGAGATTGGTATATTTGTGGTTGTAATTGAGTCCCGATACCACAAGATTGAGGGGGGCTCCTGCGCGGGCCTCCCAGTCATTGGATCAGAATTCAACGGTTCAGATCATATGAATTTGAAATTCAAGTTTTATTTAAAAAAATTTCTCGCCAAAAACCTCTCTCCTCCCATATGATCTGAACCGTTGGATTCTGATCCAATGGCTGGGAAGCCCGCGCAGGAGCCCCCCTCAATCCGATACCACAAGCTAGAGCTTGCAATATGGTTGGTAAGTTTTTCTTCGGATTAAATCATAAAATCTCAATATTAACTACCTAATAGACTTTTCTACTTATTATTTTCATTGATTTTCTCTCATTAACTTTTTAAATAAAATTAATTACTATGTAATACGGAAGATTCTGAATCTCATTAAACTTCTTTCTAGTTTGTTTTCCTGAATTCTTCACGCAAAGCTATGAGGAGGGAAAACAAACTTCTTCACGCTGAATTTTTTTTTTTTTTTTTTTTTGTCAAACAAGAAGATTTTTATTAACAGGGGAAAGAGAATAACAAACAGAATGGCACAATCCTAAAGCAAGGGGAAAGCCATGACAAAAAACCCATCACACCAATTCCCGAAAAAACACAACCAAAATAGGCTTGATCAAGCGCCAACCAACAACCTTGAAAAAAGAGCAGCGAAAATTAAAGCCCCACGAAGAAAAAACTAAACCCTCAAGCAAGACAAACCTCCACCAAGAGCACGAACACACGTCAAAAGGCGAGAAACGGACTTGTCATGAAAACAGAGCTTGCACCATGTCCAAGGCCACCATAAAAATCCGAGAACCACTGCTCACCATTCAAAAGGCGAGAAAGAGACTTATCCTGAAAACAAAGCTTGCACCATGCCCAAGGCCCGATCTTCATCTTGACTGAGATCCACCCCAACAATATTGTCAATATCTCTGAATGTTCAACGAACTTCGATTACAAAGCTTGCACCATGCTAGTTAATAATGATTCTCTCTTTTTATTAAGGAGGTTAATAAGAGAAAATCATTATTAACTAGCTACCTATTTATTCTCTTTCTTGATTATTTTTTATTGACTTCTTAATAATACAAAATAATATCTTCATAAAACTAAATAATATGTAAAAGAATCAAAATCAACTCAAACTTCTCGTCTCCAACAATTCTTCACGCCAAGTTCGATCCATACACACAAACAATAAAATAAAACCGATTGTTTGATAAATTGCGCATGATCCCCCCTTATAGCTTCTATTTGTTTATTCGAATTGATGAACCAAATCCGGACACAAGATGTGATAGAAATAGCGATATTTGGATGGAGAAAATGGATTGAAGAAGAAAAGGCACAATTTTTTATTTTTTGTCGTCATGGATGAAGAGCTTTGAATTTTTTATTTGGTTATGGAGAGAGCTTTTAGATCCTGAATAAAAATTTGTTTCCCTGCTCAGAGCCTTAAGAGTGAAAAATTTAGGAAAACAAAAGAGAAAGAAGTTTAATGATTCATATTCTTTTCTATTACATTGTAATTAATTTCATTAAAGAAAGTTAATTAATGAGAGAAAATCAATAAAGAGAATAAATAGAAAAAGTCTATTAGGTAGTTAATATTGAGATTTTAAGAGCTTATCAACCATATATATTACAAGCTCTAGCATGCCGATGATAGATCTAAATTTGCTTTTATCGGAAGCTTATTAAGAATCTAAGTAGGAGTTTAAGTAAGAATGTTTCGATTCTCCTTTCTGGCCACACTAATTCTTGACAACAGATTCCCTACCATAAAATAAAAATCCAAGTGATCCTTATATCTTTTCTGATGACAACACAAGGAATCAAAATGGCTGGATATGAACATTCTTCATCCATGGTATGCTCGTCTTCGCCTTAGGGGTGTATTAAATTAGGGTTTGCTTTTAAGGTAGGATCCTTACACTAGAAAATGTCGAAGACTACAGTACAAACACTCGAACATCAGTTCATACATTTTTCTCATCCCCACTCAACACGTTATAGCACATGGCAACTTGTGTACAATCTCCATCACCTAAAGAATATATCTTTTTTACCACATAATGATTGTTATAGCACTAACTATAAAATGCATTTTGTGGATTTCACCATTCCTCTTTATGGTATAAATTAATTTTTCTTATACGAGATTAGGCAGTTTTCAATATAAAAAAAAACATGTGCAAGGCGCGTGCAACTCACTCTACTTTTCCTATAAAATGGGAACACTAGCTAGTTTTAACAGTGTACCAAACATCATGGAAGTAGAGAAGAACATTTGTGAATCAATATGCATGATTGGAGGAAATGGTCCTTATAGCTATGCAAAGAACTCCTCTTATCAGGTTATTTTTTTAATAACTTTTACAGGTTATCATGTTTTTTAGCTTAATTTTTGACAAGATTTTGATAAGAATTTTTTTGATTTTTGGTTATGTAGAGAGCAGCCTTGGATGTCTCCAAGGCAATGGTGAATGAAGCAATAGCAACAAACCTCGATGCCAAACTAGTCATCTCTACAACCCCATTTTGCATTGCAGACTTGGGTTGTTCAGTAGGACCTAACACCTTCATTGCAGTCCAAACCATCATAGAAGCCGTCAAACACAAGTACAACTCTCTCAGTAGCAAATCTAGTCCCCCGGAATTTGTTGTATTCTTCAATGACCAGGCGTCCAACGACTTCAACACCCTCTTTGCAACTCTGCCATCTGATAGGCAGTACTTTGCAGTAGGCTCACCAGGTTCCTTCTATGGTAGATTATTCCCGAAGGGTTCGCTCCATTTTGTGTGCTCTACTTATACACTCCATTGGCTCTCTAGTGTCCCCAAAGGACTTGGAGAAAAAAACTCCCCTGCATGGAACAAAGGGAGGATCCATTACTCAAATGCACCAGATGATGTTCTTGAAGCTTATTCAATTCAATTTGCTAAGGATATGCTGTCCTTTTTGGAAGCTAGGGCACTTGAGGTAGCACCTGAAGGTCTCATGACACTTGTGGTTCCTGCAATCCCTAATGGGACCCTCCCATCCCATAGCTTTATCTGCTTGTTGAAGGAGATTTTAGGTTGTGTTTTCATGGATATGGCAAAAAAGGTAATTCAAAAATATGTTTCCTATTTATGTCAAATATATCATCAAGTTCACTATCTCATGTGATTCACCTTCCATTTTTAATTAAATTCAATCTTTATTTTATTTTATTTTAATTTTAAGATAAGCTTGTTTTAAGTAGAACCTTTCATTTTTATTTAGTACTTGGTTTTTTTTTTTTTTTTCATGGGAGAGGGATAGAGTTGGCACTGACATGTTGAACACCCTCTCCAAACACTAACCGGGCACAAAGACTAGGCTGAGTAGTTTTTTTTTTTTAGTGAGACTAGTAACTCGATGTCAGAAAGCTTTAAACTGGATTTCTAGAATCATCGCCTATGTCTTATCAAGTTAGATTAGATGACATTCGCTATCACAACCTGTAAATATCTTCTTTGTTTCACACCTTTCTCTTATTTTTTCTAATTCTGGTTTATTGATTGAATGATAAGGAATAATAAGTATACGGCAATGCTTATAATTATACTCCTTTCTACATATTTTTTTTCTTTGTGCAAAGCATAATTCTGTCACTCTGGCTTGTAAGTCATGCTTAACTTAAAACTTACGCGCACACCTATTGTATAGAGTTTACAATTTGATGGGGGTGGTTATGGGTTTAGCATCTGGTAAATTTAGAATATGCCCAACCCGAAAAGCAGTTACTTTAATTAGTATTGCATGCTATGGCGCCGTAAAGCACAAGAAAATCACAAGCTTAGCTAACTGCTAAGCACACTATTTATGTTTTATCCTGATATTTGACTTGAATTTCTGAATGCAGGGTTTAGTAAGTGAAGAAAAAATTGATTCCTTCAACTTGCCGATATACTACCCAACACCTATGGAGCTGGAGATGTTAATACAAGCAAATGGAAGCTTTACTATAGAGAAAACCATTACAATGAGTAACCCTATGAAGAAGGCACTCTACAACCCGAAAACCTGCAATTCCCATGTCAGAGCTGGCTTGGAGCAACTCATCAAGGAACATTTTGGAATCGGAAATGATGTTGTAGATGAAGTTTTTAGCCGCTACACTCAAAGAATTGGCGAGTCTACCATCCTGTTTGAACAAGACACCATGGATAGTTTTGTTGAACAATTTGTTCTCCTCAAGAGGAAAGTCTTTCTTTAGAACTTCTTGATGTAACTTCAGTGTTAGCCTTCTCATTGCGAAAGATTGGCTACTTTGACGATTACTGTTATTGTAAATGAATTTACAATATCAACTATCCAAGTTATTTCAATATGCTTTTTTTATTTTTTATTTCTTATTTCTGGTGATTTGGTTAATTAAGTAGTTTGTTTATTTATTTTTGCATTATTTCTGATACTTTCTTAACCAAAATGACCTCATTCAGCACATTGGGTTTGAGCCCATTCAGCTCCATTGATCAAAAGAATTTAAAGGTGTTTGAATTTCCCTTTCTCAATTTATTCTTTTTCTAAAAAATTTATTCCTATTACAATTTTTCAAAGCAAACGGATTTTTAAGATTCCCGGACAGTTATTAAATAAATCAACCTGAAAATTACAATCTTTCATAGAGTTGTCTGCCCGTATCCTCCAAGAAAATTTTCTTAAAATGCCCAGTATCAGTAGCTGTGAATGTTGTTTCATTTCATAATCAAACACATGGAAAACATATATATATTGGCTGAAAATGAGCTTTAATATAACCAATGGGTTATTAGCTCAACGGTAGGTTTATGGTAGATGAAATCATAGGTCTAGGTTCGCATCCTACCAACTAAGGGTGTTAATTGGTCCATGTAAACTGACCGAATTAACCGATCCGAACTGAAAAAACCGAAACTGAACGAAAATCGAAACCAAATTGCCAAAACCGAATCGAATCAAGTTGCTTCGGTTCCTTTTTGATTTGAGTTCTTTTCATCCCCGAATAAATCGAACCAAACCGTATCAATTTTTTTATCTGTTTTTTTTAACTCCCAGCCCTACCACAAACAACTCAATTCCCAACCCCCACCCACCCCTATTTAATTTCCAAATTCCAACACCACCAACTCAATTCCCAACCCACCCATCCTCATTAACTCCCACCTACCCCATTTTAATTTAGCTAAAGTGAATATATAGAGATTAGATCCAACTAGAGAAGTGGAGACATCCTCCGTGGATATCATAGATATAAGTGAGTCTGGTGTGCTAAGATCCATTATTGATAATCTTGTAAATGAACTTTGTTTCGAGACTTTCTTCGGCTCTGTTGTTGAAAGGAGTTTTTGTTGCTTTATAACAACTGGATATAAATGGTCTCCATTTTGGTCATCTCGTTATAAAGTTTTTGTTTATATATGTCAAAAACCTCCCAACATCGCCAGAGTTCATCTTCGCTGAAGAAGTCACCGTGCAAGGCAACACATGGTCGGTGAAGCTCATGCTAAATCAAATCTTGAATTCCGGCGGGCAAGCCAGGTGTAGGTTTGAGAACTCGTTGGGCACCGTGTGTCTGAGCCTGTTTTATTTTTGTTCGACTAATTTTATTTACATTAACCCTATTGGGGGTTTTGTCGAATTGTATGGTCATTTGAGCTTGTTTAATCAGAATGTAATAATAATAATCTCTTTTATCATAATAGAAAAAACTAGTATAATTTTTTTTTTAAATAATATAATCTTGTTGAGGTTCAAATTTTATTTAAAATATGTATGTGTTAAAAGGTTTTATCTTTGTGTTTAGGTCTAGTTGTATGGTAATGTCATTGCATAATTGTTTCAGTAAGAAGAAGAAAGAAGATGGAAAATATAAAGAAAAATCGAAACAAACCAAATTGGTCGGTTCGGTTTGGTTACGGGTTTCTGTTTGAAATATTAGAAAACCGAATCCTAAATTCAGTTCGATTCAGTTTTGTTCCAATTTCAAACCGATTAAACCGACTAACACCCCTACTACCAACGACATTTGGGTGGAATGGGTTAAGGGTTCAAAAAATAAAGAAAGCTTTTTAATACATTGATGAGGCAAGAATATGATCAAATTGAGAGTGAAATGGGTTCTTTTTAATGGGCCTTGTGCCCCAAACCCATCTGACACTTATGTGATATGTACCAAGCCCAACCTAAAAATGCCATCATTGAAATCTTTTGATTGCATTATCATGTAACAATTCAACGAAAATGCTCTTTGATATTTAAAAATCTTGGGTGTATTTGATTTTTGGAAAAGTTTTCAATGGAAACTGCTTGATTTCACCAAGGAAAAATGTTTCATTAGAGAGAATATTTATGTTTTGTGGAGGAATTGTTCAACGAGGTTTTGAATCATTAGATGTTGAATCTCTTGAGGGAAAAGTTTTTTTAAGGGATGTCTAAACAAAGTTTTCCACTTTAAGTGGGAAAAAATTTCACCAGCAGTAAAATTTTCATTTTTCATAAAAAAAATCAAATGCTGAAAAACTTAATTTGAGGGAAATATTTTCTTTTTCCATGAAACACCCAAAAATCAAACACTCCCTTATGTTATTATAAGTTTGGCTTAGCGAAGAGATTCGAACTTCTCAACAAGAAAAGAAAGCCACGGCAAAAAAAATTTATGAGTTCCTCAAATATAGACTCGGTTTGAGTTGAATTTCTTATGAAAACTTTTGTACCATTAGGTATTTGTATCTAAAACACGGAAACATTTATTTTGATGAGAAATTGAAAACTTCAGTAAAACGAAGTTGACATACCCTAATGCAATATCATCTTTGGGGCTAGAGCTGCAGAGCAGTCTACTTGCGGTCACATATCTACACAAAATGTATATGAACATTTAAACGCATATCTAATGATCTGCTTCCCAACCTACGCTTTCACTAGATTCAAATCCAAACCCGATCTAAATTTCACGGGGAATTCTAATTGGCGACGGAAGGGGGTGAAATCCTCCATCCCTTTGAGATGTGGGCCTTTCTCGAGGGAGATGGAGGATTGCACCTTAAGATGTGCCTACATCTCGAGGGAGATGGAGGGTTGCACCCCCTCCCTCACCAGTTTCCTCACTCGTTAGACAATCCCAAATTTCACATTCAGCTGGATCCAAATAATTATTTCTTTAGTATGATCAAGTATATTTTAATGTAATTCAATGAAAAATACAGGTACCCAATGACCCATTTTGTACGTACAATCTACATTTATAACGAGAATTGAAAAGTAGATGTGCTTGAACAAGTCAGGAATTTGGTTTTTCAAGAATGCCCCCTACCACTTTTTTGTATGTACGTGTGTATCCGTCTTTTTATCACTATCTCAAAAATGTCCTCACCCATATTGCAAAATTTTCATTGTATCGTCATCCTCATCCTCTCCCTCTCTACGATCTCTCCTCGTCTCCCTTTCAGTTCTCCTTCTCTTCTCCACTGTCGTCGCGGTTCCCTTCTTCCTCTATTTCTGTTTTACAACCACCTCGTCCCCTTTTTCCTCCCACAGTCAATTACAACCCTCTCGATCACTATATCTATCTCACCGATCACCGCCAACAGATCTCAGCCACATCACGTCGATTGAGGCCCTCTCTTTACGTGCATGTAGCATGATTCCATCCATAGTCTTGCCTAATAAAAAGGAGGAAAAAAAAAAAGTAAACTTACCAAAACAAGTACAAACTCTTCCAAGTTGCAGTGATCTCAAATCTATACATCACACCTTATCCACCCACACCCATTAGATTTACTCGATTGACTCACTTACAGATTAGATCCAACGGCTTTATACACCCCCACACGTTGACTCCAATTTCTTGAAATTCGAAAACCTAATTAACTTTCTCCCTCCCAAAATCCCCAAATTCAATCCGATCGATTTCTAGAGTTTCGAGTTCCGAACCTGAGATGGATCTTCAATTGGTGCAAAAGGGTGTCGATTTCTCTCGAAGACGGAAGAGGTGGCTTCTGATTCTCGCCGGGTTCGGATTAACAGGTTATGGTGTTTACAAGGTTTATAACTTGCCTTGTGTGATGAGGAAGCGGAGGAGGTTGTTGAAGCTGATTGAAGCCCTGAATTCGGTCTTGGAGGTTGTTTCCGATTCAGCGGAGACATTGGGTGTGGTTTCGAGGGATATGAAAGCGTTTCTTGAATCTGATTCCGAAGAAATTCCGAATAGTTTCAAGCAGATATCGAAGATTGCGATATCGAAAGAGTTTTCGGAGTCTATGGTGCAGGTTACAGAGGCTTTGACGATTGGGGTTTTGAGGGGTTATCAGAAGAGTAGTGGAGAAGATGAATTTAAGAGAAGTTCGGGTTCGGGGTTTACTGATCGAGTTTTGGATAGGATTTTCTCTACAGCTGGGAGTGGGTTTGTTTCGGTGGTGGTGGGGAGCTGTGCAAAGAATTTGGTGTTGGCATTCTATCCGGAGGAAGGGTCGAATGAGCAGAGGCTTGGTTCGGAGTTGAATTCAATTCCGAGGTGGGTGAATGTGGTTTGCAGTGATAAGTGTAGAGGAGTGATTGCTGATTATATTCAGTTGTTCGTGAGCACCGCGGTAGCGGTATATTTGGACAAGACAATGGAGATCAATACTTATGATGAGCTATTCTCCGGGTTGACAAACCCGAAGCATGAAACTAAGATGAGGGATATCTTGGTTTCTGTATGTAATGGTGCTGTTGAAACTTTGGTGAAAACTTCTCATAATGTTTTGTTGAAAACGGAGTCGGACACTAGTCCAATTACATCTTGTTTGAGTTGTTTGAATGGTAAGAGAGCTAATGGTTCGAGTGTGATCGAAAATGAGGTGTTTGAGCAAGAAATGCTTAGGAAGTCTTTTGATGAAAATAGGGAGAATGGGTGGTTCAATAAGATGTCGTCTACTTTGGCAGTTTCGAGTAATCGGAAATTGGTTTTGGATGTTACTGGAAGGGTCACATTTGAGACGGTCAGATCTTTCTTGGACTTCTTGTTGTGGAAAATCTCGAATGGGGTTAAGAGAAGCTTCAACTATGTTCATGAGGAGGTTGTTGATAGGGGTATTGAAGCTTATAGATATGTTAGTGCAAAATCTGCTGCAATT
Source organism: Berberis thunbergii (assembly GCA_003290165.1). NCBI lineage: Eukaryota > Viridiplantae > Streptophyta > Magnoliopsida > Ranunculales > Berberidaceae > Berberis > Berberis thunbergii. Next base: position 144,618 of record QNQO01001383.1, on the reverse strand, counting down.
CTTACTATATGTTTAGCGTTATGTTTGCATATCGTAGGAGGTGTTAGGTTTTTGATGCCGGCATAAGTTGTCTTAGTTTCCTCATAATGAGATTGAAAGTCAATGTGTCACATACAATTGAATCAATTCCACAGATTTGTAGCCTGAATTTCTTTCTTGCGTAATTTTTTGTGGCAATGTACAGTGTTGTAAATGTATACTGCCTGGTGATTCATTCAAGTTTGTTGGAAATTACCTATTTTGTGACTCACTAGCTCAAGATTACATGTGTTACTACATCAATCGATCTTATGCTCACTTTTCAGTAATTACTATAAGTTAAGAAGGAAGTGGTGATGGATTTACTGGCTTCAAGCTGCTAGATGCATGTTTTCCCATCCCATGTTAGTGATGGAATGCTCGTGGTCATATCTCGGCATTTGCAACTAATATATGGCCATTGGTAAGTCCAATTTTTGTTGTTTAGAAAGAGTTTTGGTTACTTGCTTTTAATTGTGTGCTATGATGGTTATGAATTACAAAAGGCGCATCTAAGATGAGTACCGGATACATAGCATTACTGTCAGAAATGAGCTCCTGAATAGCAATCTGATATCTGTGATAAATCTCTGTTAGTATAGCACACCATTAGCAGTCTCTGTTCACCTGCCTGATAGTTGAGCAAGTGTTTTGGCCTAGAAACCACCACTTGAAATGCTGGTGACCCCATCACATCTTTTATTTGATGAAGTGGTGATTAATATTGTCAAATTATTAGGTTTTTATCGCAAAATACATGGTATTGTGTGGTGATTAGATGAGTAAACAACCCAGAGTTCATCATTCATTGCGTGTGGTCTGGATGACTTCAACACGGAACCATCTTCAGTTCATTCACTTGCTTATGTTTAAGAAGGGTCTAGGTTGCTAATATAGCAAGAAGGAAGCATTGGAGAAGAATAGAATAAAGCTAAGATTCGGCATCCATCATGCTTCGTTGTCAGACTGCTAGTATACACCTAGCAAGATAGCACCTTAGGCAGCAAGTCAGCTACAATGAACCCCAACCTCCAGATAGTTGGAATCGAATAGTTATCAAAAAACTTATTAGGTGCAAGGTTCTATTGTCATCCATAAATTTGGCAGTCTCGTGTGCATCATAAGGCTACTAAAGCCTTATTTTCCTCTTCTTCCACAATAAGACCTTCTATGCAAACACATCCTATTAGGCTTCATTGAGCTTGTTACACCCAATATTTTCCACGTTGAAAATGAATAGGGACTTGGGTGTTGTTTGTGGCCTCGTTTTCCTGAATGGAAGATTCATGATATACATGTTGTGCTTTTAGGTAAATGGTGGTTTATCTTGGAATAACTTGAGCCTTGTTAAGTTTCTTATGAAACCTGTTTACAGATAACATTCAGATGCGTCCAGCATGGTTACTGTTGCAAACCACATTTCCAATATACCATCCTGCATTCTCGAGCAAAGTGTTTAGGGATCATTAGAGTTTTTATGCAGTAGAACTTATTCCTTATGCAGAAACATGTATGGGAGAGGAAAGCGAATGCAAGCTGATGTACAGATCATATTTGTTAGCAGTGACTTCACAGTTCTGGATACGTAAACAAGGTAGACGAGCTCTAACGCCATAGGCATGCAGAAAAGATCTTCCATGAAGGAATTTACCTGAAAGGCACCAAAAAGAGAGATATTTTAGAATACCTCATATCACTTCACCAATTTCCACCACCATACCAATCCTTGAACCCTTGACCTTGCTGATTTCTCACAATGTTCCAAACCAACAAGCAACAAGGAGGTAGGTGTTGATCAATGAATCATATGAGCTAATAAAATGTCAGGACTCAAAAAAAATCAAGGTCCAAAAATTGTTGGGAGCACAAACCATGTCAATATCCAGTAATGTCAACGGTGGATTATATGAACATAAAATCAACTAAGTTGCTGGCTTCTGCTGATTAAAGAATCGAACAGAAGTTATGTTCGGGCTATGACAATCAACATCTTCAGGCAGATCGATTTCCTCTGTTGTTGGAATAAGATCAACACCAGGACTGCAAACTAAGATTTTGCGAGCAAACAAGCCATCATGATACCAATCTGCAGATGGTTCACGGTCAAATTTTAAAGCGAAGAATTTCCCCCCAAGTTATGTGAGTTGATCATAATGATTAAAGACCATCATAAAACTTCTCTTCCATGTCACCAATTTTTTGACATGGTAGTCAGGGTTTGATTTTTTTATTTTTTATTTTATACTTTTACCCTTCTCTTTAAAACACAAACACAACTAAAAGCTAGATATAAAGTTTGACTACCTAAAATTGGGGTTTTGACACATAAGGGTTCGCATTCTCAGCGCCATCTCATATAGTGTTGCACTATTTTAGATGGCGCGAGAAGACAAACCCAATTTATATCATTTGTGAAGGGGTTACACATTTTATGTTGGATTGATATTGCCATGCTATTTGAAATAACACTATACCATCTTGAATATAGCAATAGCGCTACACACTGTTATCATAGAATCAAATTTGACACTCAACTAACGACAATGAAACAAATTTGCACCACTAACAAAGCGAATGTGCAAATTTTCATACTTACACCCCTAACAAAGCTTACTATTGATCCTCTTACAACTAAAATCACTTTAAATTAATTAGGGTGTGTTTAATTGGATGAAATCTAAATTATTTAAAATTAATAAAAGTGTGTTTGGTTTGATGGAATCTTATTTCATTGAAATCCATGAGAGGCCACTACATTTAAGGCAAATTTGAGGTAGCACTCATCATCAATCAGATTTTGTTATCAACGGTGGGAATGAAAGTCCTATGAACATGAGAATTAGACTCCTTGGTTCCCAAAACATGTGAATAATCGCTTAGTTAACCTCAAATTAACTTTGATGTAGATGGTCCCCTTGTACAATAGGATTCAAGCAACCAAACACACCCTAAGATTGTATCATCTCGATAAATACTCTGACTGTGTGCATCCACAAGATCCACTTGGTGCCACCACATAAATGACTATAAATGGAAATACTCTTATGCAGAACCCAAAAATGGTCGCTGTTCTTCCGCTCTCTCTGCATAAACCCTTACCCTTGTAGTCTTCTCTCTCCCCAAACCCTCCACTCTTCTTCTTCTTCTTCTCTTTCTCTGTCTCTGTGTTGTTTGAAGCGAGAGATAGAGAAGTGATATTGTTCAATGGCGGAGTTAAAGCTCTCAGAAACGCGAGACCTAACACGGATAGAACGGATAGGAGCACACTCACACATCCGAGGGCTCGGTCTGGACTCATCCCTAGAACCCCGAGTCGTATCGGAGGGGATGGTGGGTCAACCCGCAGCGCGAAAGGCAGCCGGAGTGATCCTCCAGATGATCAAAGAGGGGAAAATCGCAGGACGAGCAGTCCTTCTGGCAGGACAACCGGGGACGGGGAAGACGGCTATTGCCATGGGCATGGCCAAATCGCTCGGCCAAGAAACCCCTTTTGCTATGATGGCAGGAAGCGAGCTGTTTTCGCTGGAAATGTCAAAGACCGAAGCGCTAATGCAGGCGTTTCGGAAGGCGATTGGGGTGAGGATTAAGGAGGAAACTGAGGTGATTGAAGGGGAGGTGGTTGAAGTGCAGATTGATAGGCCTGCGGCTTCAGGGGTGGCGGTGAAGACTGGGAAATTGACGATGAAGACGACGGAGATGGAGACGGTTTATGACCTTGGGGCCAAGATGATTGAGGCGCTTGGGAAGGAGAAGGTGCAGAGTGGGGATGTGATTGTGATTGATAAGGCCAGTGGAAAGGTTTCCAAATTAGGTAGGTCGTTTACGAGGTCTAGGGATTATGATGCTGTTGGGGCGCAGACGAAGTTTGTTCAGTGTCCCGATGGGGAGTTGCAGAAGCGGAAGGAGGTCGTGCATTGTGTTACGCTTCATGAGATTGATGTCATCAACAGCAGGTAACAATTCGTTTTGAATTTCTCTTTTGAGTAATGGTAGTTCATTTGGTTTTAAATTTGAAACAATTCAATTTTTAATACATATTGAAATTTGATTCATATTTTCGATTACTAGTTTTCTTGTCATTCTAACATTCTAGATGTAAACATTGCTTCATGGTTAATATTGAAAATGCAAATTGAAGTCCATATTGTATTAATGTCTAAACGGAGTGATTTGGATTTTGATCCAGCGGTACCCAAACATTTTGGAGCCATAATCCATTTGGAAATTGGTAGCAGGTCTAGAGTGTCTATTGAGACCAGTGAGGCTCAGTGTATAGTGTTAGTGTAGACAAGGATGAAAACATGACTTCAATGACAACCTCCAGTACCACAAGCTAAAACCCTTTTATTTTAGTCAATGGATTATATTATTGAATTCTTCAACAGTTTGGTGACTTCCTTCAGATGTTGTCTATATCATTCAAAGGAGAATCCCTTTTTTAATTCAACACTTTAGGAACTTCTATTGGGAACGTGTATGTTGTCGAAGGAAACACATAGGTGGCTTGGTAATCCAAATTAGAAATTTGCCTTTCTTAGGCAATCATCTTTTTTGTTGCCACTATGCTCTTGGGTGGGTGAAGTTTTTCCAATCAATCAATGAGGGAGAATCATCGAGGATCCTCATTTCCATCATCCTCTTTCTTAGGGAAACCCCTTCAAGCATACTAAGCAATTGAAGGGCTTCTGGTTCTTCACAATAGACCAAATTCCTCCTAGAGTGAATATCCAAACCCGCCCCCATCCACCCTAGACCCAAAGTCGGACACTGCTACGTATTTCCTTGAAAATACCACAAAGAGCCTAGGGAGCCTTTTACTTAACCAAGCATCATAAGAAGAGTGAATGTGATCCTCCCTTCCCCACTTTGAACTTTACCCTTGCAAGAGCCTGCTTGACATTGAAGCAATGCCACCCCACATATTCAAACCGAAGTGGCTTCTTGGGTACTTGGGGAGCCATCCATCTTGGTCCACCTTATACTAAGCCTAATAATCCTCTATAGGGATTCCTTCTCTTTCTCAAGACGCCCAAGTCATTTCCCAAGAAGAGCATGGTAATTCTAGGCCACCTAATCTCTTTGAACACAAACTAAATCTCATTTGAGACCACATAATCCATGCTTCACTGCTATTGCCTTCGGATGATCATGCCTATCACGATAGTTATTTGCCATCATTTGAGAGCACGGAATCCATGCTTCACTACTATTGAAAATATGTCCATATAAACTCTATATGTTTGACTATTCAATTCTATCCCATATCTCGTGCCTGTGATGGCACTTAGCGATGTCATTTTAAAGATCTTGAGGAGATTGAGTTTTACCAATGCTATTTCATACTTGAGGATCACAAGTTCATTTTCAATGGAAACATGAATTCCTCTCCCATTTTTGCATAGAACTCTCTTTTGAAGTTTCACTCCTCTATGAACATTTTGCCTATCATTTACTGGACTCATTATGGATGTCAATTGTTGAAATGATCGGAGACTAATTTGAACTGCACAATGTTGTTGAGTTCTGATTCTTAAATGGAATGGGTAAGCAACTAAATTTGAACAGGCCATTATCAAGGGTAACATCATGCGAAACATCTTATAGACTTATAGTACCATGGCATGAGATGGTGAAGATCCTAATGAGTATAAAGCTCATAGGGAGTCCGAAATCAAGGGAACAAGATTGTTGACAGATCCCTACTTCTAAACTTTAGGAACTGATAAAAGGTGAATAGATCTGTCTTGGAATGGGAAGCGAATGCGACATATTAAAGGTTAAAGAAGGTTTGAGATGGATCTTGTTGGTAGAACTATAAAGAGGACACTTCAATATACTTCACATGTGTATCAAAGGAGGAGACTAAGGTAGTTAGGGGGTTTCAGAGTGGGACAAGCTTGGAGATATTGGGCTCAGGTTTAGCTGGATTTAGTGGGGGCTGCCGTTCAATATCATCGGAAGCAAGGGACATGATGAAGAAGACTAGGTATTTGAGGAATCTTGTTGAAATCTAAACGGATCTTGCGGGACAATGTGAAGACGGGAGTCAGGATCAGACCATCTTGAGAGTTTTTTCATAATTGGAATAGATTCGTTGACTGATCCGTTTTAAAATAGTTCTATATCGCCCCATCCTATTCCTTCGATGTTGCAGAGTTGAAACAAAGAAAATTTTCGTGCTTTCTCGATGTTTTCTCACATTTTCTATAAAGTTTTCTCGTAGAAGTATTTTAACAATCCTTTCGGTAATCTTCGTATGTGCGATTCAAACTGTTCCTTTTTTGTCCATATTAGCATTTCGTATAGAAGTTATTATGTTAGCCATAAGTGATTTGATCAAATCAAGGGAGTGATTGATCAAATCTAGGGGAGTGAATTATGTGAGAGAACAAGATATATTTTTACTTTTGCCATTTGGCATGGTTTTGGGGTAGTACCAGTTTTTCTATTGCAAGCGATGGCTCAAGAATGCTTGAAGAGTCTAGGAAGATTCTACTCAATCCAAGTATGAAGTTTCAGAGTCGGAGTGGCGAGGTCATCTCTAGGGAAAGGGACAAGTGATTGGAATCTTGGACCAGCAGCAAATGTAATTCAGGGAAATGTAGCAGCCTAAGCCAAAGTTGGTGTGGGTTGTGTGGAGATACTATCAGAGTTTGAACCAGAACATTCATTTGCTGCAACGATGTCATGGCTGAGGATTTGGGTGGGTTGAAGGTTATGGTTTTCATGCTTTGGGCATTGATTGGGATTTGAGGGTGAATTTTAGTGATTATAGATTATTGACCAATTATAATGGGGGTGGATGACCCCAAATTCTTTTTGAGACACATTTTTGCTTTTATTTCCCTTTTGTTGCGTGGGTTGTCATTGTAAATCTTCTTTGATTTCCAAATGGAGACCACAATGACGTAGTTCTTTTTTTAGGGTAGATGATTGAGCCATGGTTGGAGTATTGGCTAATTGATTCCACATTTTCACTCTCATGACCATTACGGGGCAGAGTTTCTCCACTTTTGTTTCTAAATGATTAAAACACACAATAATCCTGAAAATGGTAGCATGAATCTCGAGGCATCAACCATGAATCATTCCCAACTTTCAGCCATGGTTGTTTCAGAATTGTTGTGCAAATGGGATTCCTAATCACTCGTGATTGACTTCCTGTGTCCTACCTGTCTCTCTTGTTTTGTTTTTCTGGTTGTTGTTGTATTTTTCTTTTTGTTGCTTGAGCAACTCGCCCCCTCTAGCTCTTTTTTCTAATACAATTGTCTTATTCATAAAAATAAAAATAAAAATATTAATATATATAATCAGCGTAAATTTCAATGAATATCAATGATGAGGATATCATTTTCTTCCCCACACCCCTTTGCCAAGGTGCATTCACTCTGGCTCAAAACTTTCATCGAATTTCCCCAACCTCCCTAATCTTCTTAGAGTTTAGGGTTTCCTAAATTCCTCTATTTGCTACATTTTGCATTGTGTGTTTGAGGGAGATTGCAACGAGGATGTAAAATAGTCATGCACCACTCTGATGATCAGTGCTAATAAACAACTTTAACTCATTATATCTGAGCACTCATATTCCCTCTACTTTTTTTCCCCATTAATTAGCTTCATGGGTATTCTTCGTCTTGCTTTTCAGCATTGTATTTTTCTTGATTAAAGGGGCTAGAAGGAACCAAGTGATGTGGTCTTAAAGACCAACCATGATGTGGACCGTATATCACTATAATGCTTGTGAGGACAGATTTTGGTTTCTGATGGTTCCTTCTCCTTGCTGTTTCATAGATAATTATATTAGTATCCAATCAGATTGTTTCACTGAGGTTCTTTTTTAGGTTAATTCAATTATATTTTCATTAAATGTTAATGTTTAGTTCTTGGGTAACTTTTACTTCAAGGTGAAAGTTGGAAAGGTATTTGATTTCTCTCAAGATTCGTGTTAGTACCAATCTTTCCTTGATTGGCAATTGGATTTGGAAGAGAATCCTCCTTACTTTAGTATGGGCATTATGGAGAGGAAGGAAAAGTAGGATCTTTAGAAATGTTTCCAAAGATGTAAATAGTTTGTGGGGTAGATATCAAAGTCTCTTCACGTTATTGTTTGATTGGGGAGACAATGTACAAAAATAGAAACTGGATATAACTTTTGTTTTAGCTAATGTTTTTCTTTCCAACACATGCTAGTTTTTCATTAATGAAATATTTTTTGTTTTTGTTTTGTTGATTAAAAAATAAATAAATTTAGTGTTAATAGTTTCAATTGACCCTTTAGGAGCTGCCTAGAAAAACTCCAAAGTATTATTGTGTGCATTTGGCTTTTCATTTTACACACTTTTGGTGTTTCACTCCCTATGCCTAAAACGTTATGTATGTAGTATCTACATAACGCTCCCTCAACATGCCTTCAGTCCCATCACTTTATTCAATGTGCCTTAAGCATTTTGTTTAGTTTACTTTCTCTATGCTATGGCCATTCAATTCCCCAGTTACTCCAATTAATTTAGCTTCAATACTTTCCAATCTGCTGAATGCCACATACTTTTGCCTCTTCAGTTTCTATGTTGTTTCTTACCATCCCATCCAAACAAGCACCAGTTGCCTTTGACAACATACTCCTCTCCGCCATGGTTTTAAAAAAAAAGGTGGGAGGCTACAATTTGAGGCTTGCTTCAGTGCGAGGCTTATAATTAATGAACTGAGGCTTACGCCTCATAGGTGTTTTAATAATTGTTTAAATCAATATCAAGTGATCCAAATGATTGTTTTAAATCGTACACTGATTGAGTGAGGCTTAAGCCTTAGTTCAATGAGGCTTAAGCCTGATGCCTCAGGTAAAGGCCACGCCTCAATTCCCGATTAAAATTTTTTAAACCTTGCTCTTTACATTCCTTTAGCACTAGTTCCATCCTTGCCACAGTACTTCATTTTGGCACTCTGTGTCTTAAGGATTTTTCTATTCTGAATACTCAACATTGATTTCATTTCAAGGAGTTCTGAGACGACGTTCTCAACAATTCAAAGATCATCAGATCCTGATGTATGTTTTACTCATAAATTAGTGAATTTCGATTTCTATCTCTAGCCCATTGTGGAAGATATTTCTCTCACTAGCAGTTAGCTCATCCTTTTGTGAATTGTTAAAATATGTCAGTGGATATTAAATAGAGGCGAAAAACGTGGCAACCACTTCAGTTGAGTGATTTAGATCGAACACTGTTTTTGTCTTTTGTGATGGTCCTTTGTGTACAGATATGATTTTTGGTCCCTTCTTGCACAGTTGTGTCCATTACAAAATTGTTGTCTCTTATCAATAATTCGTCCTTCAACTAAAATATTGTGTTTTGGCTTTTTTTGTTCTGGATCTCATATTTTGATCCCAAATCAAAATATTGAAAGGAAAAGAAAGAACCAAGGACAACTAATTTAGTTACACTTCCCAGTTAATATTATTTGTTCTTATTAATTCAAAAGCTGTAGAATAGAATCATATACTACTAAGGAAAAATCAAAAAAGGAATAAACAAAGGGATATTCTCGACTTTGGATTTTTATAATTGGAAGAATGCATGATGCGTGCATGCCTGGGCCATTAGGTTCGAGATGCAAAATGTTAATTTTTTTATCACTCTAACATGCAGTTATTGGTGAGTGAAAGCTAATGGGCAAGGGATGTTTCTGTTTTAATTCTTTATGTAGTTGTAAGTAATAGAGTTATTTCTATTTATTTATTTATTTATTTTTGCTAATTTGGAATGAACTTTCTTTGTAAGACGACAATTTACTTTTTTGCTTCTGATGGCCCTGAATTTTCAGGACACAAGGATTTCTAGCTCTCTTCACTGGCGATACTGGTGAAATTCGTGCAGAAGTGAGGGAACAAATTGACACAAAGGTTGCTGAGTGGAGAGAAGAAGGGAAAGCAGAGATAGTGCCAGGAGTTCTTTTCATTGATGAGGTGCACATGCTAGACATAGAGTGCTTCTCTTTCCTGAATCGTGCATTAGAAAATGAGATGGCACCCATTTTAGTTGTTGCTACCAACAGAGGTATCACAACCATCAGGGGACGAACTACAAAGCTCCACATGGCATCCCAATTGACCTCCTTGACCGCTTGCTTATCATCTCAACACAGCCATACACAGAGGATGAGATCCGGAAGATCCTAGACATCAGATGTGACGAGGAGGATGTTGAGATGTCAGAGGATGCCAAGGTCTTATTGACAAAGATTGGGATGGAAGCGTCTCTTAGATATGCGATCCATCTCATTACTGCAGCTGCATTGGCATGCCAAAAGCGCAAAGGGAAGATTGTGGAGATGGAGGATATCAGTCGGGTTTATCAATTGTTCTTGGATGTAAAGCGATCAACTCAATACTTGATGGAGTATCAAAACCAGTATATGTTCAGTGAAGTGCCCTCAGGAGAAGGAAATGAAGAAGAAACCACTGTCATGCGGTCCTGAATATTGGTTGTCCGAGGATAGAAAAGAGGTGTGTCATCTTCCGTAGTGTGTAAGCGTAGTTTTAGAAGGCTGGTGTTAATAGGATTGGGGTGTTTCCCTCTGATTCTAGCAAGTAGTCACTAATGTATTTCTCATTTCATGTCGGATGGAAGAGATGGGGCTTTGTATCTTCTCTGAGATGAATGACTTCTCTGCAAAACAAGGCATATATTGCTCTACATTGTCTACAACCCATCCATCAGAACTTTTATTCCAGTGTTGCTGTATATTCAGCTCAGTTTTTGTAAGTGATCTCTGCTAGTTTATGTTCTGATTTCAGTGAGTAGTCATATTCCTTTGCATGCTTGTTGGATGTCGTCATCATTTTGGATTCTAAACTCATTTTACACGCTTTGACGATGAAACATTGATATAGTTGAGGTCTGATTTTATGTTGAGTTTGTTACTTGTCACAAAATATTAGCTTATACATTTAGGATCATTATGTCATGCGGGGTCAAGAGATAGCCTAGCTGTCACCCCAGCTCCAAAAATCCCTTGATCAAGATAGAACTGATTGATGGATAATTCTTCAACTTGGTAATCCTGATCATGGGATACCTGTTGTTTCAGCCTTCATGCAGAGTACATGGGAATATTTTTCACAGTTTCCCTATGGTACATTTCTAAAAAATTACTGACTTTGGTTGCAAGCTAACTACAAGTAGCTTAATAACCCTCAACTTGCTTTGTGTTAACATCTCTCCTCAAACCTTCATTACCAATTTCCATCTTCATAACATGCACCTGTATTTTTTGATCTTTGTTCATTGCATGTTCGATCTTTTATGGGATAATGTACCACAATAGGTTGTGTTTCCAAGCACCTTCACTTCACACTAATCCCTGCCATGTTCTCAAGGTTGATTTATCTTTTCTTTCTCAGCTGTAAAACTGTTTTAACATGCTTATTCATAGAAATCTGTTCTTTTCATTCAAACTAAGGCATGAAGAGTTGATAGTGCAGAAAAGTAATTTATTTTCCTCCTCTATTTGTATGAAATACTGTGATGTTGAGAGGGGGGGGGGGGGGGGAGGTGAATCCTAGTGGGGTTTTTGGCAGTGGGTGCACACGTGTGTGCATGTGCATTTGTACTATTTCAAAGCTCATGAGAGTTGCAGGTTTGGACTTATGAGTCACTTCTAGAATCCTGATCTCCTTGGAGATCAGGATGACACGAGTACTTGGAACACTAGTCAGTAAATGGAATACTTAGTCAAATAAATATGCATAAAAGAAAGGGATGGAAGATTATATTATATTAATCTTACACAACATGCTCTTATCTCTTCATTAGAGAAGTTTTGATGATTTTTTTTTTACTTCTATTGAAACGTGTTGATTCCAAGCTTTAGATTCTTATCCAACATGACCTACTACTACCAACCTTATTTGTTTGTTTATCTACTTTTCTTCGGCGCCGTAGTATTTTGTCGTACTCGCCATTAGAAAGTTATTTCCACCTGTTAACATAATATTGTTTTAAAGGCAAACGAGGTTTTTATGGATCCCAGATCCATAATATGCCGTACTAGGTTTACCGTGTATTTGTAATACCATTTACCACAAGGCTTACTAACTATGCTAGTTGGTGTTGCTTAGATAACCCAAGAAGAATGCAACTAGGAAAATTGTCAAACAATTTTTTTGGTTCTAAATATTTATTTTATTTCTTCAATTTTGGAGATAATGAAGGGAGAAGAAATATGAAATCAAGTCAAGACTCAACTCAAGAGTGTCAACTGTCAACATTCAAACTTCTCTGATGCATTCTTTCTTTCTTCTTTGTGTAGACAAACCTATCTTTTTAGGAGACAAAGAATTGACTGAAATAATGAAATCAATAAACAATCAAAGATGATTAGAAAAAATGTCCATCGTGCATGACACCAACCCATGACAGCTTCCAAGCAGACAGTCTTGGAGGGGAGCAAAAACCAAAATATGAATGAATCAAGAGTAAACCAAAAAAATACCAATAAAATAAATGGGGGATTCTTCTAAATGTCACTGAGGGATCATATTATATCAAATTTGAGCATGTTCCATTAGGTCAGGCAGATCTCAGGCAGGACGGGAGTTCTAATTGGCGACGAAACGGGCGAGGATCCCCCTCGAGATGTGTCCCATAAGACAAGCCCCAGGCAGGATCTCAGGACCTTAAAGGTTTCCCTGAAGATAGATATGAGATATTCCAACATTAACTTTGGCCTTTCTTCCTTCTTCAATCTTCATCTCTGCAGCCTCATCTGACTAACTCACCCACCCCATCTCTTCTTTTCTTCATTCCCTCTTAATCTTTTTTAATTAAACTAAGCTTTTAGTACACCATGAAGTACTACTAAGGGAGCCTTGTCTGGGCACTCTGAGACATGGGATCCTTGTCTCTTTTGCAGATTTAAAGCTCTTTGGATAAAAATATATAATAATTGAACTTGGTTTTGGATCATATATCATTTGCACTACAATCCTATCCGAAAGTTTGGGGTTTTTTGGTAGAAAATGAAGGTTTTGGGATCAGAAAAATTTTGGATGTCAGTGGCAGCATGATGGCTGACATATATTGCCAAATTTGCTCTCCCCATTGATTCTTTCATCTTTGCAAAATAGGTCTGTTTATCACAGTGCACCTTAAAATAGTTCTCTGCATTATAACCTTGTGTAGGTGGTGATGATAACTACTCTCAGCAATGGAAGAACAACTTGAGTTTTGAGCATTGGAAAATGCCTTCTTGAAAGGACATTCTGATTCAAAATATCTTGTTTGTTTCCCTTCATATTTTGATTGTAATTTGGATTAATATTTGTTTTATTGTTATCAAGTATATGTTGAGATATATAGAGTGGTGAAATGGAGAAAATGGAGTATGGGCACCTCTGAAACAAGTCAGTGCATGGACTCAGGTCTGTACAAAAGACCCACAGGCCTCAATTGTTACCCCCATTCTTGACAAGAAATTAAATTTCAAAAACATGAGAGATTTATTTTCCTTTTTCTTTGCTTTCAGGTTGTTTCCCACAGCATTGACAAGCTAAAAAAGAAAAATGAAAAAAAAAAAAAAATGGGGAACAAGATCACTGTGAGATCTTCTAAATTCTTCTCTTCTTTTACAGCCTCCCCATCTCTCATACTGAGCAGCATTTGCAGCAACATCAGCAGCTGCAATGCAAGAGGTTGAAAACATCACCATATCTGATTTCCACTTGATTTTCTGCAATCCACCTGGTGGTGACAGAACAACAAAGGGTTTAAATTAGCATTCCAATTTTATCAGTGCAATTAAAGGGTATTTGATAGAGAGAACCCAATGACTTACTGGTTTTGCTGAAGTTTGTTTTCCAGGCAAGGAGGAATCCAAGAATTCAAATTGCTTCGGAAATGGCGGACTTCTCTGCGACTGACATCGATGGAAATTTTGCATACTTTAGTAAGAAAGAATGTTAGGAAGAAGGGGAACCGGCGAGGATAGTCAGAGTCATAAGAACAAGTACCTTAAAATGAGTTGCAGAGAAGCCTTGTGAGTAATCTAAGACACTCTCCCTTGATGCCTGTTGGTTATTGTGATTGAAATTGTTGTTGTTCTGCCAAAACCCATTATATTTTCAATCACAAATGCAAGTAAAGTTTTCTGAAATCGTTTTTTTTTCTTCAGTTTATTATTGATTTATTACCTTGGATAAGCTGATAAAAGTAGAGCTAGCAGTGTCATCAAGAAGGGAATGGTGTTCTTGTTGTTGCTGTTGCTGTTGTTGTGGTGGTGGTGGTGGTGGTTTCTTGATTCTCAGCCTTTTATTTCTCTTCTTAGCTGCCAATGTAGAAGCTGATGAAGAAACAGAACAAAAACACCCATTTTGATCGAAGTAGTACTCTTTATCTTCTACACAATGTTGAGGCCCAGAAGATGCATCCGACACCATTGACATATCTTCCTCTTCATCCTCATCCATCCCTTTCGCGCAATCGTATCCATCTTCGTTGATATACCCCCCTCCTTGTCCACCACCACCACCACCACCACCACCACTTCTCTTGCTTGGAGACCCAGAAGAGTGGTCTAAATACATAGTCCAGCCTGATTCACACCCACTACTACATTCAGAACCAAATCCATTATTCATCCTCACAGTCTTCTCCAAATGGACTTCTCTCCTCTCCTCTCCTCTCCTCTCCTCTCCTCTCCCCTTATATAAATGAATGAGAGTTCAATCTCGAATGTCCTCTTCTCCTCTCCTCTCCTCTGTAAGTAGGGTAGAAAAAACCAGTAGGATCAGACCCAAATCTTAAGACTATTTTTGTCCTCACCCCCTCTCTTTTGTCACCTTAAATTTTTTGTCATAAAAACCATGAATGAATCAAAAAAATTGCCAGTTGGGTTGGTTTGTAGGTGTGTCAAGGGAAGGTGTACTGTGTTAAAGCTAATGAAATAGTAGAGATGGAGAGATAGAGAGGAGATGGAGCCACTACTCCTTCACATGCAATACAGCGAGGCACTCTGTACTCTCTATACAAAACCGGGCACACTTCCATTATTTCAAATCCCGTGAACAGTAAAATTGGGGACTACATGGGCTGATGGACCTCCAACCTTTTTTTTTTAACCCTTTGTCTCTCACTCTACATAACTCCTCTAATTTGTCTAAGGGTATGTTTGGTTATACATTTTTCATGGGAAATGGAATTGATTTCCCTTATTTTGCTTGTTTATTTACTGACAGAAAATTTATTTTTCATGAAACTGTTTTCTCAGCTACTCATGAGAATCCAAGTTCGAGAGGGGAGGAATCAAATTCATGGAAACGGTTTCAATTTTCATGTTGGTTTTTCGTAAAACCAAACATACCCAAATAATAATTCAAAATTTTTTCCTATAATTTACTAAAAAGGAATTCCCGGTTAAATGATAATTTTATAAAATAATTGAGTTATTTGCAATTTGAGTGTATGTACCAGGGTTTCTATGGTTTGTTGTCTTATGTATTTTTAGCTAAGAGATTATGATTTTGCGTACTTGGGTAAATTGTGATAAATTTGTTTGGTGGAGAGTAGGTTAAATATACCTAAAGAGCTCACAAAGAAATGGGAGAAATAAAACAAATGAAGATGCATAATGGAATTTCTTTTGCTAGTTTAGTGTGCATGAATTTTGGTATTTGTTACCATCAAAGTAAGCTTTGCTTTAAACAATATTGGTAATTTTGTGAGTGTAGGGTTTGAAACTAGGTTTATGATCTCTTAGGAACGACTTTTAGCAATAAAAAAAGGGGAGGGAGAAAGAGAACAAATAGAGATGTGCAAAATATTTTTTTTGCTTTATTAGTGAGTGAGAGTTTTCACAATCAAAGTTAGCTTGCTTTCGACAAGATTTGGTAAATGGTAGGGTTTGAAACTAGGTTTTAACAACCATTTTAGCAATATAATTAAGTCCGTGAAGGTAGCTTTTGACTTTGGTTTATGCTATCATTTAAACTTTTATCGTGCAATAATTTAGCGTCTAGTAAAAATGGAAATGTATGAAATTGCATTTGATAGTGCAAGATGTGCCATTGCACAAAATTGAATAAGTTATCAGTGATATTGTAACAAGGCGTTAATGTTAATTACATTAGCTGGTAAGACTTGTGATTGATGGTATTTTGTTTCGTACATGAAGAAGTAGGTTTCTAGGGTCATGTAACAATTGCAATAGTTTGAATTTTTTTTTTTTTTTTTTTATAATAATTCACTTTAGGGTTTGTTGGGAGGTAATAGTGATGGGGTATGAGTCATTGAAGAGATGGCTACTTGACCAAGGGATGTGGGGGATAGCTAGATGTTGGAATCCAAAATTAGTTTGAAAAGGTGGATGATGTTGATGCCATAGAGTAGTCTCAAATGGGACCATAATAGGACTTTTTCTTTTAATCTCTCAATTTGTTTTGTTTCTTTGGCATTTTGGCCACTTGAAGGAGAAGATGATAGCAATTTGAGTGAGGTGATTTTGAGAGAAGGTTTTGTTTGGTTGACAACAAATTTAAAGCATGCACATGAACCACATTTACCTATTCTCCTTTTCAAAAGCTTAAGGGCGTGTTTGGTTAGCCCATTGACCGTCGTAATGTAATGGTTTGACCATTACAATGTAATGGGTCAAAGGCATTCCTGCGTTTGGTATCACATAAAACTATCGCAATGGTCATTCCCATTACATATTTGGTTGTAATGGCCATTCCATGGGAATGGCCATTACCATTCCCATTGTAATGGTCAAAGTTACTTAATGACTATTTTTACCCTCCTCACACTCCCTCATTTTAACTAAGTGAGGGTATTTTTGGAAATAAGTTTTACATTACCACCTTACCATTTTAAAAGTATACCAAACATACATATTACCATTCCCATTCCCATTTTCATTCCCATTACCATTACCATTTCTATTATCATTCTCATTTCCATTCTCATTTCATCAAATAACCAAACGAGCCCTAAGATTCTCTCTTTCAGTCACACTCACTCACTTGGTCTCTTGGGAGAAAGAAAGAACATGGTTCACTATAGACTTGAGAGACAATGTGTCAACTCCTACACATAACACAAAATGGCACACACGAGGGCATGTGAAAATGCTCTATACCCTAAATGTTGTTGATTCTTCCGATGGGGTGGGGGGAATGTTATTGCCACCATATGGTATTTGTGGTTTATTTATGATGATTTTTATGTAAAGAAGGTTGTCATATAGGTCCCCCACTCCTATGATTATCGATAGATGTGTGATCTCGAACGACACTTGTATCACATGCAATCCATTTTTGTGTGTTGGCGCCAGAAGAAGGAAGCGTTTGCAAACCAAAAGCATAATTACTTCTACTTATGTATACATACTAACTTAGATAATTTTTAACGGTTAGAAGCAAGCTATAATTTTAGTATTGGTATATCCATACTAAAATTTTGCTTCTAACTTGAGCAATCACTCAGCTTTGAAACTTCCTTAGCATAACACATGTTTTGAATAACTTTTGACTAGAATATGTATACACACTTAAATCATATTTTTTTTTTTTGGCTTATAAGTGTGTGCATTTTCAATTTATGAGTATGAAATTCAACTTTTAATTCATCATCATCAAAGCTCATTTTCAATACTCTTAGGATTGTCTATACATATTTTGGTTCTCCAAGCAATTCGATATTTTCACATATCCTCGCCTAATTCAAGCTTAAAGACGTTTTTCTTCCCCACTTCAACTTATAATTAGAGTTAGAAATTAGAAGTAGTAAGGTTCATAACTAAACACTTTCTTGATGCATACTCGTTTCAAAACTTTTGATTATAATCAGAGACTCTGTTGACAAATCACACCTAAATGATATGGAGATGAGATGCTTTAACAAAATATACTATCTACCCTATCCCCAAGAGATTTCTTATTGAGACCTTTTTCATTAAAGATAAACTTTTTCCACAGTAATGTGTCTATATATGTTCAACCTTTTCTGTACAGTCGACATGAATTTATGGGTAGCAGAGAGGACATTATTGTTTTGGCTCTCTATAAGAAAAACGGTTACCATAAAACCCTATTCTGCCATTTTCAATCAATTGAGTTGGTTGTTACTTGTACTTGCAACATTTCTTTAGTAATTCCTGAAGTTACCCTAATATATCCTTTAGGGTATAATTTCAAACAGTGCTTCTCTGTTTAATCTATGTAAGTAGGTCTCGATACCTTATTTTACTAATAATACTGACAAGTGACCAGATTTTCTATAGATGGTATCACAGATTTAGGATTCGAACTTTGTATGGTTCTAGAACTCACAGAACGTTTGTCTTTTTGAAAAAAAAAATTGATGATAAGCTTGGGGAACAACTAGATTTCTGATATGCCCACATATCAAAACAAAATTAAATTGTATGTTATGGTTGCATAGGCTTTAGTTGTCGAATGGCAGGACCCAATTAACCCTGCGGAAAATATCAGGACATTTATGCAATAGTTGATGTCAATGACGAGGTGGGTGATGAAAAAGAACACATTATAGTCGATCGACTACTCCACTTCTCGGGATCGTCACCAATGATTGAGATACCTATCATCAAGTAAGCCATCATCCAATGATGATGGAACTCGTGTGGGAGATTTGCATGTTGGACGGTGACTTAAGCTTCATGGGTATCATCTTCATGCAATATATGGGACCAGAAACTAAAGCTGCATGTGGATTACTCAACCATCCATTAAATCCTTCTATCACTCTTTGCCAACCCAGAAATCAATACTACTTACAAGTTACAAGTATTCTTTTGGTTTGGGTCTTCTAATGGTACTCTACTTACAAGTTGCTAATGCACATTGCTTTGGCATTGAGACCTATAATTGATGGATTTCAGGGGTTTTACAAGCCTATGGGTCCTTTCATAGTACTTCAATTACAAGGCCATATGTGAAAAGCCTGACTGGTTCTAGGATTCAAACAGACAAAATAAAAATTTGGTTTGCTTTGTTTGGTAGATTTTAGATCATCTAGGTTTATTTAGACCAGCATTCCCAACTCCCCACCTTCAATGATAGTGAATTATAACCCCCGTCTTCCATGCACATTTCTTGCAGTGGTGTTGAAGCAAGCAGAACTAGGAATGCCTGTCTAAATACCATGGACTGTGAGTAATTAGCACAATCAACCAATATCAATGGTCCCAACTGAGGATGAATCATAAAAATTTTGAAGGCATCCAATGTGAATTATGGAGCTCATAGAAGTTCCCACATCACACATATAGATGATCATGATCATCATCAAAGCAGGCCTGCCAAACTAGCTAAACAAGCTAGGTTCACTGTACAATGTGTGGGGTGTCTCATGCATTGTAATGGTGGTACCTTGTGAACCATTGATGATCTGAATGTTGGCTAGCTATACAAGTGGCCAAGTGATCACCTCTTCTTAAGGGGCTCAATGGTTCTCTCATCTTCATGAATCACTGAGTAGTAGGTCCAGCAATTCAGAATGTTTTTCATCAACAAGTTGATATAGAGGTCCTTTAAGCTTTTCTTATGTAGGGTCTGGATCTGGTATACAAGTCACCCCTATTATATGCATGTCAGGGTTCCATCTTTTCAAGTGGTAGTAAAAAGGACGAAGATGATTTATTGATTTGATCTTTTCTTAGGTAGGGTGTGTGATTCGTACCCATGATTCGACTTTCAAGAGTCTATTGAAATTATGAAAATGTAACACATTTATCTGAACTTTAATTTCATAGAATTGGTATTTGTTGCATTTATTGAATAAGTAATTTTATGTAAACTTCTCGAGATACATGTAAGCACTTTCGAAACTTCATCGTTCTTTCAAGATCACGTCATGTTACTCCGGTTGTAAAAACTTTTCTAATAATTTGTTTGATATATTATTGAGAAATGATTTTTAGTATCAAATGTGAATTGATTCTCTAATAAGTGTTTTGAGAAATTGTCCCAATCAAGAAAAGATGGCAGATTGAACAAAAAAACACCTTCCAGAATTAGGAACCTCCACCCATGCTCTTCTCACTGCCCATGTTGAAGTTCTTGTCACCAATGGTGTGTTCTAATACCTAAGAAGCTAAGAGGTGTCCTCTTCTCTGCAAAGTCCACAAATTATCTGAGAGAGATTACAGGAGAACTCTCTCACCCAGCTCACTTGTGTCAGGGATTTGCTCTGCTATCTGACAGCACTAGCTACTCAGAGATCTCAAACTTTGGTTCCTCAAGAGGTATTCCATCTGACATTCAGATATAGTTGTGAATGGGTGTGTTGAGGAGGGGAGATGGGTAAAGATGCATGGATGGTTTCCTTTGTTTTTGAACATTAAAAGTTGTAAGGTTTTGTTCATTTTTCCATTATAGATGCGTGAGAAAAGCTCATGGAGAATGGTTGATGGCATGTAAGAATCCGCAACCCATCAACATGTATCAAAATTTGGTCCCAAAAGCTATAATTTATTAGATTGGATACATACCCACTAATTAAAAAAAGTAAGAAGCTTTATCAACCAATCCAATTTTTGGACACTTTCCTAATATCCTACCTAATAGAATTCAGATTAATAGTCATCACGCTGCCTATGTCCAACCCGACCTTCGTATCTTCGTCGTCTTAAGAACAATTATGATTTAAAAACACTCTCTTAATGAAATTCAAAATTATCGGCCCTAATAATAACAATGAAGGCACAATGGAAGATAATCCAAAAATGCAATTTTTGCAACTTTAGATGGTGGTAGGAAGAGAAGACAAAAGAGTAACAGTCCAAGTTTAAAAGGACAGAAATGAAAAAAGTTGTGGTTGTCCAGTGAAGATAAAGCAAAACTATAACCTTCTTAGGAGAACATGGAACATGGTGGGCAAGCAAATAGGGTTTGGTGGGGGTTGTGATGAATGAAATTTAAGTTAGTTGATGATTTTTCTTCAGGAGTTTCCTACATTGTCTCTCCTTTGACTTGAAAGCTTTTACTTCCTCTTAATCTCACCATTTTTTTTTTCATGTACTCTATTATCACTTATGTTTTGTCATATACTTTCTTTTGGACGAATTGTGTTCGTAGCATTCGCAAAAAAAAGTTTCAGCTCAATCGGAGCAGTTACCTTATACTAAACATGAGACTACAAGTTTGATTCTTATCCTGAGAATCAACTGTGATTTTTTTTTTTTTAAATCCCCTAACCCCTCCCACCCTCATATGCTGCCGACACGGGATTTAAACCTTAGACCTGTGATTTTATTTGCGAGACCTGTTATTGGTTCTGAATTTCTTGTCATAATTTGGTCTGAATTTGATGTTACAGAAGTGAAAAGAACCCAAAACTTCAAAGAGCTAAATGGGTCCAAGATGAGTGGAAAAGGCAAATCTAAGTGAGGCCCCCATATCCAGTCCAAAATACGGGCTCCAAAAAAGTGAGAAAAGTCGGTGCGTGCACACAACTCACTCACACGTGGTCCATG
The DNA here is from genome assembly GCA_003290165.1 of Berberis thunbergii. Taxonomy (NCBI): domain Eukaryota; kingdom Viridiplantae; phylum Streptophyta; class Magnoliopsida; order Ranunculales; family Berberidaceae; genus Berberis; species Berberis thunbergii. The sequence goes on along the minus strand of QNQO01001383.1, from coordinate 123,114 downwards.
TGGAGTAAAAAAACTAAAAACAAAGCCCATGGGCCCGTTTTGATCTTCTGAAATAAAACTGTCATTGCAATTTTACAAAATTGGGGGCCCAACAGAAACTCCTGAAGTGCAAGCTCTGTGTGGCTTTGGAAGAGATACTTTGCAGTCTATTGTAGTGTAGTAGTGTACGAACTATACCTGTAAATGGGGGCCCATGATCAGTGCAGGGGATGTCGTATAGCTCTGCAGGGCCCATCCTGTTAACACCGAAAGATGAGAAGGGATGGATTTGCAGTTGGGCCTACCAGTTGTGGAACTGGGCCTCTATGATAATGTTCTTGATGTTATCCAGATCAAGGATTCAGATCGTAATTTGTACCGCATACAGTTACTGATAGGACTTTCTTTGACATCTTCCCCACCCCGCCTGCATAAGTTAATTTGTGGTTGATTCACTAATCCACTGTTAAATTTTGTAATGGTGAGAATGGAAGTAACATGAAAATCGCATGTTTGATTAAAGAATTGTTAAATTTTGTGATCAATGGTGAGAATGAAAGTTTTATGAAAATGAAATCACATGCTTCACCAAAAAATTGTTTTGTGATTAATAGTGAAAATGAAAATCTCATGAAATGGTTGTTACCGTCATAGTATAAGAAACAATTCAAGTAATGATAATTGAAGGGACTCGCTTTCGATTCAGGTTAAGGACAATAGATAAAGGACAAACCATTCATGAGATTTCATTTCACTGATTAAGCACAAATGCATTAACCAAGTAAATTAAGGACAAGAGATAAAGGACTTGCTTTCGATAAAGAACAAGATGCATTCAACCAAGTGAATTAACGAAAGTTTGGCAAAACCTATTCCTCGATGAGGAGTATTGGCTAGTTCATGGAAAAGATGGAAAGTCCTTCGTTTTCATAGGGTAAATGAAACAAATTTCTCTCAAGTGAATTTTTTTTTAATAATAAATAAATAATTAAATAAAAAAAGTCGTGTGTTCTCTTTTTAGCTAGCGTTTCTTTGTAAGATTAAGAAGCCTCACTGTTGTGATTTTTTTTTAAGAAAGCAAGCAAGGTTTTAAGGACCCGTTAATCTTTATATTAATAATAAGAATTCAAATACAACACCTCTCGAGAGGGAGAATCACCACTACAAGGTTTTACACATCTCATGAAGTACTAACATAAGTTAATTACCTCTTTATATTTCATGTACTTTTTGTTACATTTTCTAGTCCAATGGATCAACGAGGGCTTAGTACATAATTTACTTCAGCTTCTTATATTAGAGCCTTAAGAGACTTGTATTCTCTGCATCCAACAATTTGATTTATAATATCATAAAACTCTTAAAGTTCCGTTGGCTCTACTATATCATCACTACATGCATTCATTATTTCAAAACTATTGGAGTTGTTTCGTCATTATCCTCATCTCTTTTCATGTCCTGAAAAACCTCTTGAGGGACCCCTGTACACGTATTTGACCCATGAAAAACCTCGTTCAAACTGATCATCCTCTATCTACATACTTGTCTAATGGTCGATTTCGTTCAAGGCCTGATCTAGAGCTTTATCACCTTGCACGATCTCCTAGCTAATCTACTCTTCATATGGTTCAACATCACCTTCCTAATCTTCCAATAGCTCTTCGTTTTGTATCTCACTAATATCAGCAATCTTGCTCTTAATTTTAGGTTGGCAATTTAGTTCAACAATAGAACTTTTGATCCTACAAATAAGTTTTGATTTTGCACATTTTGCTCTTTCGTGCTATTGTGCAACTTTAGTATTCTCCCATTCCGTTTATTTATTTATTTATTCATAATGATGTTCGAGGGGCTATTTTCGTATTTATTTGTTCAATTGTAATATTTGTTTTGAGTCTGTTGTGATGGATTCAGATCAATTGTTTCAGGTGCTCAATCAGAGTTGATCAAAGGGAAAGGAGAGAAGAAAGACAACTTTCCTGGAATACGAGTGCCTACGAACACACATTACTCATATAACATTGAGAATTTAACTAGGACTGCTAAATCCTACCACTGATACTACATGATTCATGAGTTATACAATCTCTAAACTCAACCACAAACTGTGTTAATAATAAATGTGTACATCTCTATGGTATATGTAGGACGACCGCGAGGGGTAAGTATAGTATGATTATTTCAGAAGTAAACTAAAATAACCTATGTGACTCGCAGTATGTAAAAGACGATTGCATCAATGTTCCCGGACTTGTCATCTCTCTATAGCATATTTGACTCCCCCTAGGCAATGAAATATGAAAGATTTGCAGATGTGTATGAGATTTAAGGACCTACGAACTGATCGATTTGCCTGTTACATTAAAATGAGAAATTGTTAAACAACCATCACAAGTAGTAAGCATGAAATAACAGCTGACAATAATCAATGCACTTTTCATGAAATGCCAATGGTAGCCTGATTAGATGGTTAGGCGGTGGTGGTTTAACCCCCACGTCTTGGGTTCTATACCCACGGGCAGGCACACTTGCCTTTAAAAAAAAATTTGTTGTAGGTGAAATACTTAAAAAATTCATAGAAATCAAATCTGTAACCATGGGTTCACCCTGTTCGATCATCTCATATCATAAAAATATGACCAAACTGCACGATGAGTGTGCTCTAAATTTTATTTAACACTGTACTGATAAATACCAATGAAACTGAATTCAGACAGACATAGATTGTGACTCAAGCAGTCAAACTAATGAGGTGAACCATTTCTTCCAAATATCCATATTGATCGGCAAATATTTAACCTACATTCCAGGCAGTACAGTTGAAGGTGAACTACTGAACATGAACAATGAGAATGTTAGCGTTCCAGTAGAGACTATGGCCACATTATACCATAAAATTTACTCCAAATGCTGCTAGTTCTAAGTGAATGATGAACATGTATTCAGTAGAACTAAGTACATATATCAAAATTGCAAAAAGATTGTGGTTATGTTGATAGGGAAACAGATTTGATCTCGGACCCTACACTCAATGTGGCATTTATGTGATAGTGTGTGTATAACAACAACCAACAACAACAATAATAATAATAATAATAATAGTGATAAAGTTTCAGGTAAAAATAGTTAATAAGTTTCATGGATTTAACTGACTTGTGTGTGTCCATAGGCCCTTGGCTGCGATTATGGTTGCTGAAAAGGGAGTTGCTTTTTTGTTGGGAGTCGTGGTTGTGCTAAGTTTAGCTTAATCTATAAGTTTCATTTCTACAGGCTTCATATACCACTCCACAATGTCTAGTATCAACGTGTAAGTTTTTGTTTCAACAACCGACTAAAAAAGTTGTGTTTCAGTTGCTTCACTTGTTACAACAGCAATCTACACAACAGTTCAAGCTAGAGAAATGAGACAGCAGAGTGCGGTACATACCATAAGCTATCAACAAAAGTAACTTATAGCTTAATTTTTAAGTTTCATTTCTACATGCTTTATATACCACTCCACAATGTCTAGTAGCATCGTGTAAATTTTGGTTTCAACAACTGACTAAAAATGTTGTGTTTCTGTTGCTTCTTTTTCACTTGTTACAACAGCAATCTACACATAGTTCAGAGAAATGAGGCTGCAAACTGTAGTATATACTTTAAGATATCAAGAATGTAACTTAGCCCATGTAACAACACCACCAACACTTCTGTCAGAATCGAACACGTTGACTGAATAACCCACCAATATTATCGAGGGAGTGCTTATACATTACACTATTATTTATTTGTTCTTTCATGTACTTTATTTTACAAGTTATATTTGCAAATTAATATCACTAGTCCTGACAATATACATCTTATTACCTTTACATGATATAGGCTAACAAACAAGTGAACCCATGAAGTATCCTAGTGTTGTTCAATACTTGTCGAACAAGAGATTTTTATCTGAAAATGAAGTTTCGTTGTTACATAACTTATACTTAAGTTACCATTTATGCATCTTAGATTTTTATTTATGCTAATCTAACACAAAATTTGAGGTCAATTTCACAACATCTTAACCCTAATATCATTCAAAGAAATGGAATTTCTTAACAACACGAAACAAACTCAGTGTAAAAAATTTAGAAATTTTCACATGCCACTCTACTATAATTTCTCCTTAACTCCTACCACGCTACTGATTGGTGAGGAAGGATGCAACAAACTCTCATCTCAAACATGACAAGGTCAGTCCTACCCTGCACCAAAATAACCCTTATAATGTATCATCAAATGCTAATGCCGCTCGATGACACTTCGACTATTTCAACAAACTCATCCTTCAGCTCAGACCCTCACTATAAAACCTACATACCAATCCTACTACCAAACATGCTTTAAATCGATCTCGATAACTCCGACAACCAATGGAACTTGGAACTGACCCATATCATAACTGTTGAAACTACCTTTTTTAACAAGTGCTTAATGAAATGATGGTGATCATGGTCACCATGTGAAAACTTTAATCAAAGCATCAAACCAAAAATGTACTACCAATTAATATAAACAAAACAAGTGTCCACTTTTCTTTTGAAAATGAGTCAAAAAAAAAAAAAAAAAAAAACACCTGACATGACCACCAAACAAATCAACCAACAATATCATTTCCTCTAAGTGCAAAAGTGTCCCAATCCCACTGTGTACATGTCTACCACTTCATGTGATTCATTAAGAGTCTCCTTATAAATAGGATATTATCCTTCAATCATTCATACATTAAGCCATAAAGTAAGGACCTCTCCCTTAACTATAGATACTAAAAACAAATCAACCCCACATGGGGGACACAATGCTGGTAGTGTTGAAGTAAATTTTATCCACCCATATTTCCATTAAAGGTACACCATAATATGCGCACCAAATGGGGTTCCCAATAACTAGTATCATACAATGCACTAAATAGGGTACATTCATTGCAAAATTAAGAAATTAGAAACATGTAAAATAACATAAAATGTACCTTTAACATTGGCTTTTTACGCTGGATAACCAAATGGCACAGGCAAGATGTTAGATGGTTTTAGTAAACCCGCTCGCATGTATCCATACTTGCGCAACACTTGATTATCAGCAAAATTCAAAGCTATCTCCATACCATTCAAGCAACTCTCAGCAGTATATCTTTCATTGTGGTTTCCACTACAAGGTTGACAACCTGTAAAATGTGTAATAAACGGCCTTCTCCAGCTCCCCTTCCAAAACCCGGCTTCTTTAAGGTACTCTTCTCTAAGCACACCGTAATTTTCACTTACTTTCTCCGCATGTCTCCTCCTCAACTTACGTACATCCTTCTCAATGTCTTCGTATTTTTCCGTAATATTGTTAAATGCACCCACAATTTCCTCCCAATACCCCTCGAAGTAAAAATCGCTTTCTAAGTAAATCTTTTTCGCCCACTTGTCCTTCTCTTCCACTAACAAGTAAGCGAGGCCGGTTTGATCATCGGCCTCGGGAAACAACTTGTTCCTGAATATAGACCGTTGGTTTTTACCCCAGGCGTCATAGTCAGGGGTTTGTGGGCCCATTTTAGCCCACGAGTCTATGAAGTCCATGGACCATTGACAATTCCGGATCAAAAACACCCCGGCATTCAAGCCCACCCAACTTTTCGCCTCGAATACCAAATGTGCCCATCCATGAAGGATAAAATTATGGTCCTTGTACTTCTCCAATGGAAGCTTAAACTCCATATCGGTAAATGCCGCGTCCGAGTCGACCCACCAGATCCACTCGGCCTCCGGATGGGCTATCATAGCGGACCGTACCACGGGGATTTTGGCCCAATAAGAGCCCATCTTGGGATGCAACAATGCATTATTATAGAATAAATCATGACCATGCAATCTACAATAATCAACTTTGTTTTTAAAGAATCTCAATAACAAATGATCTCCAATCGGATGCTTACACGCGGACGGCTGAGATCCACTCACCATCACAATCCGATCCTGTGCTCCCGCTGCAAAAGACGAATGCTGCTTCATCCACTCTCTTCTCTTCTCGTCCCAATCCTTCATGGGCTTCTCGATCGAGTAACTCAGGTTCGGGTCGTCGTAAAAATTCGGGGGTCCGAACCCATGTCCTTAACCTGCTCACCCCCGGCGCAATTTAGCGGCTCTGATACTGTAGGTGTTTGATGAGTGAACGAAGAAAGCGAAGAGGTGAAATTGGGGTCTCGGGGGTTAGGGTTTACGAAAGAAATGAAACCCCAAACGAGTAGAAGAGCCGAAATTGCGCCTCCGACGAAGATGTAACTGTCGGTGATGAAGGAGATGAGTTTGCTGTTGAGAGTTCTCATTTGATGGGCTTTTTGAGGGTGGGATTGTTCTGGAGATACCATTTTTGGGGGTTTCGATTTGGGGTTTTTAGAGAGATTTTGAAATACCAAGATGAAGATGACGAAGAAGAAGAAGAATCTCTCCTTTGGAAGTTGAGTGACAAGAGGAGTTAAAAAGTAAGCCTTTTTAAAGGTAGTGAGAAGTTGAATTACAATTTTGCCCATCAATGAGAAATTATTTTTTAATTAATAAACCTTAAAATCTTAAGATATTATTAACTATTCGTTAACAATGAAATAATGTTTAGAATTTTTGTTTTTGGTGGATAAAATACTCGAGAAGAAATAATTTTAATAAATTCAAAGCTTGTTCTATTTATCTCACAATGGGATATTTATGTGGATAAAATATAATCTTAATTGGAAAATGAAAGATAATCAAATTCCGGTTAATCCAATATTTCTAAATAACTATAATATATGTTAATTTGGTATTTCTAATTTTACAATTACATAATTATTACTCATGTTAACACTTTTCCGCAAGCTGACATAAGATATCGCAAATGCCTAACTTGACAAATGATTCTTCAAAAGCAATAATATTTCTTAAGACCACATTCATAATCGAGGTAGCCATAACAGGTACAATAGATGCATCAGACATGGTATAAGACAAAAGCAATACTAGAACAACGACAACAAAAAAATCAGCAAGACAAGGCAACTAGGGGTCGTGGGAGGTAACAATCCAGCCGCCTCAAGATGCACAATGTCATTTATCTCGAGGCGGATGAGTAGCTTCTGCCCATTCCTCACCCCTTTCCCTCGTTCCCTCCCTCAACCCCTAGAATTTTCGCAACAAGACATCAACAAATCAGCATGGTATCAGTAAATCAGCAAGGTAAAGTTAAAACAAGCAAAAACAGACAAATGCAAGGATAGTAGTGGAAGCACAATACTATGATCGATGCTTTGATACCACGTTAAATAAAACAAATTTAATTCATTCACAACTTGCTCTACTCATCTCACGAGGATGTATTTATAAGAATACAAATACAATACTAACTAAGAAAGAAAACATATATAAAAAAATAGTCCTAACTAGAAAATGAAAAATATTTCGAATTCCAATTATCTGGTTTTCCTAAATAACTACAACTACAATTCTTCCTGTTAATTCGATATTCCTAATTATATCATTAATATAATCACTATTCATTTGAGTCTAAGAAAGATGGATGGCAAGAGTTTCATTCATAAATGTAGTTGTAACATGACATTATCAATGGAGTGATTCTATGTGTCGAGGGAAAGGGCGAGGAAACCAGCGAGGAAAAGGAGGTGGCGGGGGGTGAACTGTTCACCCCCCTCAAGATGCGCGCCCCAAAAACATCTCGAGGGGGTGAACGGTTCACCCCCCGCACCTCCTTTTCCTCGCTGGTTTCCTCGCTCTTTCCCTCGACATTTAGAATTTCCCTTAGTGCTTAATTGACACTTTTAATTTGCCCAACGTTTGGCCCATTAGCTCAGTTGGTTAGAGCTTGGTCTTAATAACGTCAAGTTCAGTTACAGACTTGCATGGGTCATGTTTTTTCTTTAGTTCGAGTCTCCTAAGACCAAAGTCTTCGCTACTTGATACTATACGCGAAGTTCAGTTCGAGACTTGTATGGGTCATTTTTTCATTTAGTTCGAATATCCTAAGACCAAAGTTTGCACTAGTCAATGAATTGAGCCACTATCCGGATAGTAATGATACTGGCTCAAATTCATCTCAGACTTATTCCTCACCCTTTGGATCTGGACATGATACTAGTTATATATGATCTAGTTTTTTGGCCTCGTCTTAATAAGGAGTTGTCGGAGTGTTTGCAATTAACATGCTTAGAGATGTGTTTGCCCGAGTTGCTTACCCAATTACAGGGAAAGTGATGGATAATATTAGGAGAGAGTGTTATGTAGTTGAGACGGCTCTTCTACTTATCCAAGCTATGCAGTGGAGATTATTGGAGATTCAGGTACGCTTCACTCTATTTTGCATGATAATCAACAAACAACCTAGAACAACCATAGGCTGGACACGACGGCTACTCATTAGCAGTATATAGAGACTGTTTTTCTTCACAAACTCTGATTTTGTACTTTTATTTGTCTGAGGCCTTAATTATGAAACTTATAACATCGCAGCTATAGCAGCCCAACAGTACCATAATTTTAATTAGCAATATATGCAATATGTTTTTAACGAAAATTAAAAATTAAAAATTGAGCACCTCTAAACAATTTTTTTAGAGCATATTCAATGCGAAAATGTAAAAGCAAAGAATTGAGGTTGCAGTTGAACATATGCAAGTGAAGCTTTTGTTGTTAAACAAAAGACTAAACCATCAGGGACACTGGACTAAGTATGTTTTAGAATTTAAATTAAAAAAAAATGATACTTTTATGGACTTAAATACATTTTGTAATAACATTTTTGCATTGAATATGCTCTAAAAATTGCTCAGGGTCCATTAAACACAAACATCCAGTTTATCGAATTTTTGTTTTTAGCCAAATACGAAGATTTTTGTTGAAGATAAGAAAGGAAACAAAATACAAAAAAAAATAAAAAATGTTCATATAACAAGGAATGTCAAGACACCGTGAAAGTGTCAAAAAAACAAAACTAATTATTTCAATTTCATGCAATATGCCAGTTGTTTCAGTAGTCAGACCATTTAGCCACTTTTTGGTTAGAAGTTTTCTTATAATTTTACGCATTATTTTTAAAACACAATCACAAACATCATCTATGAAAAACGATAAAATTATAAATTGTTTCAAACCTGACAAAAGTGAGTGACTGGCCTGACTGTCTAGAATTTCTGTTGTTCAGTTTCAACAAGAGTAATTTTCCATCTTTTTTAAAACAAAATGACCTACACCAGACAAATATGTCTCTCAAATTGTCAAAGTGTGCTTGGTCACTATACAATTTTTTCAGCAAGGAACAAAATAAATTTTAAAAAAAATGTGAAAAGCATAAAGTCCCCTTAATCTCCTACATGAATGAGTAAAATCAGAACCTAAATTATCATTTTGTAGATAAAGTAGGTAGCAAAATCTGGTTTAATATTAATGGAACTTGCAAAAATATCGGATGGGTTTACCATGTAACATATGAAGTGGAAATAAAAATTACAATGTCAGTATTAAAAAAAAAAAATCTTAGGATCGTAGTTTATGAAGGACAAATCTTGGAAGAGATCGTGGTTGTATTATTTTTTAGAAAAAAAATATAGTTTTATTATTGTTAGAAGTTTTGAATATTTGCTTTTGATTCCATGAATTCAGACCACATTTTAGCCAAACACGAAGATTTTTATTAAAGATAAGAAATGAAACAAAATGCAAGGAAAATCATTCATATATAAAGGAATGTCAAGAAATCATGAATGTGTCAAAAAATAAGTCACTAAAAATATTACAAGCCAAATTCATTCTCCACAGCAATTCATCAATCTCGATAAAGATAAATTGCTTGGATGTGTTGAGCTCTTCAAAAACCATTTTATTTATCTCTTTCACACACACCACATGAACATGTGAGGAACCCTACACCATAATCACTTCGCACGTCGGGAATTATTAGCTTGAGATCACCAACTTAGCCAATCCAAAAGTGAATCTTAAAACATTAAACACATACCAAATTCTAACAAGAAACTACTCCAAATAAATTTGGAAAATTGCGAATTGCATTGAAACATCAAGTGATCCAAAATATCGTTAATCTCATTACAAAGCATACAAAGACTTTCTGTAAAGATTTCTCTTTTCCTTAACATATCTTTAGTCAAGATTCTCTCACACAACACTGACCAACTATAGAAATTAATCCGATAAAGAAAATGATCGTATAAATTGGGCAACACATCCAATTACTGAGTGAAGTACTATTTCTTATGGGAAAGAAAAATTCATGTTGTGAGTCTTAGCACTCTAATAAGGTTCGAAAAAGAAATATATGAGCTACTTACTTCATCCTAAGTTCCCATTTCCCAATCACTCGATGACATCTCTTAATGATGAAACTTAATGTGGCTCATTCAAGCTTCCTGTACAATGCAATTTACACAATGTATGTATGTATGTATAACTTCATATCGATACAACATGCAAACACACACCAAGCCCAAATATACACGAAGTATGCCATATAATTATACTTCAGTAATATGCGCCCTCAGCAGACTAAGTAATCACTTGCAAAGCTTTTTGTGAAGACAAAATAGCCCAGAAAACTACAAGAGCTACAATTGATCCAGCAAAGAAGGCGAAAATGTTAATCAGAAAACAAGTGGGTTTGTTTGGGCTTAGAAATTGAGATTGGAGCTATCTATCTATCTAAACTGAGAAATTCTAGGTGTCGAGGAAACCAGCGAGGAAATGAGCGAGGGGAGGGAGGTGGCGGGGTGGGAACCGTTCATCTCCCTCGAGATGCATGCCATCTTTTTTTATGCACGCATCTCGAGGAGAATGAACGGTTCCCACCCCGCCAGCTCCCTCCCCTCGCTGGTTTCCTCGACACCTAGAATTCCTAATCTAAACTACATAATGCAAGTTTTCATTAGGGCTACACAATGTGTCTCTTTTATGATTATTTTGAATGCCCAAAATATTGTCTAAACTCTATCGTATTTACAAGAAAAACCAATAGTTAAGTGAAAAGTGGTCAGAGATATTTTTGTCATTTTAAATTACACATATGTACCATTTTATCTTCCAAAATTCATATTATTTACGATAAAAAATCTGCCCCTCTCAAATATTGTTAATTATATCTAAATCCCTAATATTAGTTATTCGAACACTTAATTATTTGTAAACTATACATAGGCCCTTAAAATTATAAATAATCATTTTGTTTATAATTTTAAATATTATTAGGTTGTAATAAAATAAAATAAATACTGATATTTGCGTATGTAGAGCACGTCAACACCCTAGTAAATATAAAGACATGATAGAGTTTTGATTGTATGAACTTCTCTCTAAATACATATATTTTGTTCCAATTTTTGTATTTCACTTTTATTTTGATGAGGTTGGAATTGTTGAATACAATTGCACTAAAATAGTCATAGGTTCATTTATAGATGAATTTGTAGTTCACAAATATTAATAAAAAGATATATAAATTTAATTTAATAATATCTTGGCCCATTAGCTCAGTTGGTTAGAGCGTCGTGCTAATAACGCGAAGGTCGCAGGTTCGAGACCTGCATGGGCCATTTTTCATTTTTTTTTTTTTTTCAATTTTTGAAATAGATTTCACGACCATTTTTTATTTTTTTTGTTATTTGTTTTCAATTTTGAAATAGATTTCACGAAAAACCAGCTATATTCAATCTTGGTTGGCCTTTCATCCCTAGCCACAAGTCATTCCGGTGTTTTGCCACATACTTGAGTTCGATCCTCCAAGCCTTGTTAGAGTTTTTTTCAACCTACTCATGGCTAGATCAATTGGTTTCGGATCAAATAGGAAAAACAAGAAGATTCCACCTCTGAAAAGCGCCTACACCTTTTTCAGTTTTGAAATAAATTTCGCGGAAAACCAGCTATATCCAATCTTGGTTGGCTTTTCACCCCTAGCCACAAATCATCCCCATATTTTGCCACATACATGGGTTTGGTCCTGGTTGGCCTTTCACCCCTAGCCACAAGTCATCCCTGTATTTTGCCACATACTTGGGTTCGGTCCTCCAAGGCCTATTAAGGCTCTCTTCAATCTACTCATGGTTAGATCGATTAGTTTTGGGTCAAATAGGAAGAACTAGAAGATTCCACCTCTGGAAAGTGTTTACACCTTTAATTTTCAGTTTTGAAATAGATTTCGCGAAAAACCAGCTAATATCGGTTGGCCTTTCGCCCCTTACCACAAATCATTCCCGTATTTTTCCATATACGTGGGTGTGGTCCTCCCAGGTCTATTAGAGCTCTATTCAACTTGCTCACAGCTAGATCGATGGGTTTCAAATCAAATAGGAAGAACTATAAGATTCCACATTTGGAAAATGCCCACACCTAATAGCTTAAGCTCTCATTTCCTCGCTGACACATCATGCAAAAGGTATGCCGTTAGAGTGACTGAGCCATACTTAAAAAAAAATTTGAAATAGATTTCACAGAAAACCAACTATATCCGATCTTGGTCGGCCTTTCACCCCTAGCCATACCCAGAGTCATCCCTTATTTTGTCACATTGTGGATTCGATCCTCCAAGGCCTGTTAAGCTCTCTTCAACCTGCTCATGGCTAGATCGATCGGTTTCAGGTCAAATAGGAAGAACTAAAAGATTCCACCTCTGGAAAACACCTACACCTAATGGCTTAAGCCATTGATCCCATTTCCTCGCTGACCCATCATGCAAAAGGTACACTGCTAGAATGAGTGCGCCCGCCGGTTCTAAACTCTGCTCCTTCGACTGATTGTTCCCATCAAATCCTGGTTATTTGAAGTTTTGGGCTCTGCAATAGGAGATGTTCTCGCAAACTCAATGTATCAGTCCGAGGAACTTCAATCATAAGGAATAGTAGAATATGAATGCTGAATACCAACTATTTAGCCAAAAATAAGACAATTTTTTTTGGGACATAATGATTTTTAAGCCAACAACGTTTAATTAGCTAACCATAATTGTTGTTTTTTAGATATTAAAATCTCTAAAAATGAAGCAATTTTTTTCTAGACTGTTTCGTATAGAAAAATTCCAGAGGACATGTCTAAAAGCACTGATTTGTGCATGGAATGGTGGTCTGCACTTGATCAGACTAACTCTATCCCTCTTTAACTTCTCCAAACCCATGGAGATAAGGGTAGAGTGGTTTGATCACGCGCGGACCACTCCCATACACAAATCAGTGCTTTTGGATGGAGCTCTGTAAAAGCGTCGTTTCATATATCCATCCTATTAGTTTCTTATAATTTTTTCAGATATTTTGATAACTGAAGTCAACATTATTAACCAATTTAAACCATAAAATGCACTAATCATACAAAATCTCCTTTTGGATAATGAATCAACTCATGGTAATAATAATTCCAGTATGTACTATTTCAACTGTGCAAGTTAAATTTACTTACGCCAATGGCATGACAACTCAACCGTTAGAGCTTGGCGAATGGTACCACTAGATAGGGGTGGGCAATGTCGGTTCGGTTTTGAGCCCTAAACCGATTTTATTCGGTTTGCCCAAACCCCAAATCGAAACCGAATTTTGTATTTGTAAACCGATAAATTCGATTGAACCGAATTTTGGATCGATTCTGTTCGGTTGGGCCAAAGTTCCGGGCTCAAGCACTTCAAAGACTTTCATTAAAACAAGCCCAATTTTTTTACATGCCCAATTTTTAGCCTAAAATTGAAAACTTTATGAGAAGGGGGGCGATTCAGTGCAACAAGGTGTACTGCAGTGCAGTTGTTGCACTAATCAGGTATTGACACCTACATGTTATTTATATATATCTAATTAATCGGTCGTTCGGTTAAATCGGTCGGTTCAAAATCGTAAACCGATTTCAAACCGTTTATAATCGGTTCGGCTCGATTTAAATTATTTTATTTCTACTCATATTTTGGTTCGGTTCGGCTCGATTCAAACCGTTTATAATCGGTCGGTTCGGTTTTTGCCCACCCCTACCACTAGGTCATGGGTTCAAACCCAGCTTGCGGCATCTTTATGGGTTTTTGGATCCTATAAAAACTCTGCTTGCCTTTCAAAAAAAAAAAAAAAAAGTTAAGTCTACTTACTATATTTTCTTCACCATAGCAATGTTAGTAATGGTCGAACCCAATGTTGAAAAATAAAACCCAGTGTTGACCATATTCACGATGGTGTCGTAAGGACTAATCCATAAACAAAGGCCAGAGCTTCGCTCTTTAATCATTCTTCCCCTCCTAAAATAATTTTCGTGTTCTTTGTCACTCTCTCACAATTCAAAGCTTCGTTAAACAAATTTCATTCTTTCACTTCACAAAATAGAAATGTTCTCTCTAATAAATAAATTATTGACTGTTTTCTTTCTTTGAACTTTTATTTTTTTCCAAAAATCAAGCACAAAGAATTTTTTTTTAATAATAATAATAAATGAACCAATACTGAACTAGAATATCACCTGCACAATTATGAAAACCATAATAAAATCTTGAACACAACAATAAATGTATCTGTAGACTGCAAACCGAAGAAAAAATCAATCTAAGGGTGTGTTTGGTTGTATGGAATCATATGCCATGAGAATCTATGAGGGGATTCTACATTTTAGGCTAAATTGATATATCACTCCACATCCACCATTTGACTACCATTTGATTTTGTGATCAATGGTGAGAATGAAATTCCCATGAACATGAAATTCCCAGTGTTGACCATATTCACTATGTTGTCGTAAGGACTAATCCATGAACAAAAGCCAGAGCTTCGCTCTTTAATCATTCTTCTCCTCCTAAAATAATTTTCGTGTTCTTTTTTCACTCTCTCACAATTCTCTCATCAACTCAACGTTTACAACATTCAAAGCCTCGTTAAACAAATTCCTTTCTTTCAGCCTCGTTAAACAAATTCATTTCTTTCACTTCACAAAATAGAAATGTTCTCTCTAATAAATAAATAAATAAATTATTGACTGTTTTCTTTCCATGAATTTTATTTTTTTTTCCAAAAATCAAGCACAAAGAAAAGAATTTTTTTAATAATAATAATAATAATAATAAATGAACCAATACTGAACTAGAATATCACCTGCACAATTATGAAAACCATAATAAAATCTTGACACCGCAATAAATGTACATGTAGACTGCAAACCGAAGAAAAAATCAATTTAAGGGTGTGTTTGGTTGCATGGAATTCTATGTCATTAGAATCTATGAGGGGACACTATATTTTAGATTAAATTGATATATCACTCCACATCCACCATTTGATTTTGTGATCAATGGTGAGAATGAAATTTTCATGAACATGAAAAATCACTCATTAGTCCCTCAAGGCATGTGATTCTCATGTTCAAGAGACTTTCATGATATAGGATTCCATGGAACTAAACACTCTAAAAGTGCAACAACCAATATGGAGACACTAGTTGTACGAAATATATTCGGGATATTTTTTACACTTTTCAAATGCTATACAATAAGCAAACCTCGATGAGAGCAACAAAAGAAGCAGCCATCATGGCAAAAGCCTCTCCAGCTTGAAAAGTCAGGCGTCCCCATAGGAATGGATATGGAACCTTTATCCTGCACCAATAAAGCAAGTATTCTAATAGTTCAATACAGAAATTTAACCGAACCTCTATAATGCTAAAGAAGAACCTCTATAATGCTAAAGAAAATGAAAGGTATTTCCATGTGTTGAAGCTATCAGCTGAAACAGTTTAGGACGTATGCTTTAAACAAGATTTCATGTAAATTATAGTGATACTAAATTCAATAAATACTAAGCTGGAAAGGCAACAACTCACCAAGATGCTGCTGCACTTAGGAGTCCAGAACGATCAGTGCGACAGCTGAATTGTGCGGCTTGCTTTCTGTTAATCAGGTCTCAAAATTCATCTCGCTGCCATATTCGTGCCAAGTGATTTCAAGGTTGAACCATAGGTGGTGGTTGATCCAACTTTTACACTACTTGTTCCTAAATTTAGCAAAAATGGATTATCCAGTTGTTAAGAAAATTGTATACCTCTTTCACTTTTTCTTCTCCTTTTTACCAAATTTTTTCTATTTCAAGTTCTAATCACTGTCATCGGCCTCCTTTATTTTTTAATGTCACGCCCAAGGTGATGCATTTTAGATCATTTATTGTTTTTGCTGCAAGGACGCAGATGGAAAACCAGAGCCGAAATTCTAGGGAGCGAGGGATGGGTGAAACCGCCACGAGATGTGCGGCATCGCAAATGTTTGAAAGCTCAATTGTACAATAATATAACTGAGTTAGAATTCACTCAAGAATACAATGGTCTGGACAATCATGCCTCTCCTCAACGACTAGTTGTTAATGCTCCCCCCTGCCAAATTACTGGCATCTTGATAAAATGTTAGACACAAAGAAAATGATTTGTGTGTATTGTGTTATCTTTTTCATTCACAATCACCTGTTTATATACAAACTAATTCAGAGAATATTGTGAGAATATTCACAATATAATCTGCTAATTTCCTTAAAACTATTATACAATATTGACTTTATAAGCAACTTTCCTAATACAAATATTCCCAATCAATCAGGATATTCGTAATATATTCTCAATACCCCCCCTCAAGTTGGTGCATGGAGATCTCGTATGCCCAACTTGCGAAGTAGATACTCATATTGTCGTTTGCCCAATGCTTTTGTGAAAATGTCAGCGAGTTGCTCATTGGATGGGACAAATGTGGGATTGATATGTCCAGCAACAATTTCATCACGGACAAAGTGACAATCGACCTCAATATGTTTTGTCCGTTCATGAAAAACAGGATTTTGAGATATATGGAGAGCCGCCTGACTATCACAATGAAGAGACATAGGACGTGTGTGAGGCATCCCGAGGCTAGCTAAAATAGCTTTAAGCCATTTCAACTCACATGTAGTCATAGCCATAGACCTATATTCCGCCTCTGCGGAGGAGCGAGATACTGTATGTTGCTTCTTTGTCTTCCAAGATACCGGCGAGTTCCCAAGGAACACCAACCAACCAGTGAGGGACCGCCGAGTCAAAGGGCATCCGGCCCAATCAGCGTCACACCACCCATGTAACTGCAAGTCACACTTACTACTCAAATGTATACCTTGACCTGGATTACCTTTTAAGTACCGAACCACCCGCAAAGCAGCTTCCCATTGGTCCGCCCGAGGATGTTGCATAAATTGAGATAAAACATGAACACTATAAGATAATTCGGGTCGAGTGAAACACAAATAAATTAGCCGTCCCACCAAGCGACGGTAAGGCTCCGGGTCAGCGAGCTCTGGACTCTTGGACAAGGCGAGTCGATGATTCTGTTCCAATGGCACCGCCGCGGGCCTTGCCCCTAGCAATCCGGCCTCAGAGATGATATCTAGCGCGTATTTGCGTTGACAAAGCACAAACCCATCTGGTCCGCGTGCCACTTCAACCCCCAAGAAATACTTTAAAGGACCCAGATCTTTCATATGGAAACAAACACTGAGGTAACCCTTGAATTTCTGTATATCCCCCGGATTACGCCCAGAGATGATAAGGTCGTCGACATAGACAAGAACACTGAGCTGAACCGCACCTCTTTGTAGAGTAAACAAAGAATAATCTGAATAAGATTGCCGAAAACCATAATTTTTCAAAGCAGTCGACAGTTTAGCAAACCAGCAGCGGGGTGCCTGCTTCAGCCCGTATAATGATTTCCTAAGCTTGCACACCTTTCCAGAAGTCCCCACCTGAAACCGGGTGGTAATTTCATGTATACCTCCTCCGCAAGATCACCATGTAGAAATGCATTATGAACATCCATCTGATGGACTTCCCAATTCTTGGCAGCCGCAACGGCAAGAAAAACCCGTACTGTAACCATTTTAGCTACTGGAGCAAAAGTCTCTGTATAATCAACTCCTTCAATTTGATGATTCCCAAGAATAACCAGCCGAGCCTTCAATCGCTCAATGGTACCATCAGAGTGATACTTGATTTTGTATACCCACTTGCATCCGAGAGCTTTCTTTCTTGGTGGCAATTCTGTTACAACCCAGGTTTCATTAATCTCAAGAGCCTCAATTTCTCGTCGCATGGCATCCCTCCAGCGGCTGTCTTTCACGGCCTCAGAATAGCACACAGGTTCCCGATTTGTTGTCAAGGCTGCAAGAAAATGTCTATGTCGCATAGAAAAATTATCACAATTCACATAATGTGCTATGGGATAGGGTGTACCTGAGGAATGCCGTGGTACGGGTGAAGGAGGTACGGATGGACTCATTTTCCGAATGGTATGAGTAACATAATCACGGAGTCGTATCGAGGCTTGTCTTCTGCGTTGACCCCTGCCCAACACATCTTCCTGACTTGTGTCCGGGTTGTCCTCCTGGGTCGCACAAACCGGCTGCCCTGCAGCCTCATCCGGCTGCCCTGCAGCCTCATCCGGCTGTACAAACGCCTCGACACCAGCATTTGCTCCATCCTCGGCACACACCGACTGCCCAGCTGCCCTATTTGGCTGAACAAACTCCTCGGCACTAGCTGACTGCCCAGCAGTCCTATCTGGCTGTACACACTCATCGGCACCCCCCCTCAAAACAGGTGTAGATGTCTCCTCAAAGTCCTCTTGAACCGCCTCGATATTAGGCAGACCATCGTGGTCTAAATTAAAATTATCTGCAAAGGGAAAAACTCCTTCCGAGAATACAACATTACGAGAAACAAAAAATTTTTGTTTCTCCAAGTCATACAAACGCCACCCCTTTTTCCATAAGGGTACCCAACAAAGACGCACCTTCGACTTCTACTGGCAAACTTATCCCCCGTCTGCACATGCGCATAACACAAGGACCCCAAAATGCGCAAGTGATCGTAAGTTGGTGTGCTACCATACAAGACACTATAAGGTGTTTTCCCATTCAAAACCAAGGAGGGAGTCCTATTTATCAAGTATCCAGCCGTCAAGACACATTCTCCCCAAAATTCAATAGGAAGAGAGCCCTGAAAACGCAGCGCCCGAGCTACGTTCAAAATATGTTGGTGTTTCCGTTCAACCCGCCCATTTTGTTGAGGTGTTCCCACTTCCCACACAGGACGTTTGAAAAACAATCCCATGATCAAGAAAATATTGTCGCAGGCAAGTGAATTCAGTGCCGTTATCACTCCTCAAAATTTTACCTCTTTATCAAATTGTCTCTTAACCATCGAGAAAAACATTTGAAGAGTACGGGAGACCTCTTTCTTATCAACAAGTAAATAAATCCATATAGCACGGGAAAAATCATCAACAATGGTCAAAAAATAAGAAGCACCACAGGAAGAAGTTGTTCGATAAGGTCCCCATAAATCAGTGTGAATAAGTTCAAAAATAGTCGAAGCTTTATGTTCACTAACAGGAAACTTATCTCTACTTTGCTTTGCCCTCTGGCAGACGTCACAGTTTTTATTCAAGCGATTTTTCTTTTCACTAAACTGACGTCGGGAACTAACTTTGTTACCTGTAGAGATGGATGACCCAGTCGCTGGTGCCATAGATCAAGAGACACCACACTATTGGCCTTTATTGCGTGAACCTGTGGCAGCCCCCGGAAGTAATAGAGTTCATCGCGTCGTTCACCCGCACCAATCAGCATCCTCGAAGTGCGGTCCTGTATAACACAGATCATTAGTGAATTGGACAAAAACAGTTATAATGATCAGTCAATTGCGACACATAAATTAAATTGCAAGTTAGCCCTGGCACATAAAGAACATTTTGCAAACAGAAATTTCTGTCAAGAAGGATCGTCCCCTCCTTAGTGGCGATAGCGCTACTCCCATCTGGCAATCCCACGGGACATTGAGCAATCTCCCTTAAGTCACGGAGATCCCCGATCGTGCCAGTCATGTGATTCGAAGCTCCTGTGTCAATAATCCAAGGCGTACCAATCATCTTATCGGTCGTTGCGGATTTTGACCCACCCAGCATCTGAAGAAGTGTCTGCCACTGGGTGGTATTCAGCCCAGGCAGTGGAGATGCATTTGTCTCAGTCACTCCTGCCTCAGAAGAACCTATCTGAGCAGTGTTGGCACTGCCAGCCATGAGCGATGTTCAAAGAGAAATCTCAAACCGCCGTAGAAAGAATCAAACCTGTATTCACGACAGCCGCAGAAGATAAACTCTACTTTTTTTTTTTTTTCGTTTCTTTTCTTTTCTTTTCTTTTCTTTTCTGTTCTGTTCTGTTCTGTTCTGTTCTTTCTTTTACTTATAGAGAAACAGAGAAACAAAACAAACAAAGGATCTTCCTCTCGGTGCGATCTCTTCTCACTGGTTCTTCTCTTCTGCTGCTTCTTCGACAGAGGAAGGAGTCTGTGGATCTTCCTCTCGGTGCGATGGCGACGATTCTCTGGAGCTTCGATCAGGATCGATCAGATTGGGAGATCGTGAAGCAGAAACAGAGGATCGATCAGATTGGGATCGATCAGATCGTGAAGCAGAGACAGAGGATCGATCAGATCGTGAAGCGGTTGGGAGATCGTGAAGCAGAGACAGAGAATCGATTGGGATCGATTAGGTTCCTGGAGCGTGGATCAGGATCGATCAGATTGGGATCGATTGGATCAGGATCGATCAGCTTGGTTCAGGATCGATTGGGATCGATCAGGTTCCTGAGGTTCTTACACAGTATCTTCGGTTAGGGGTTCAATCAGAGGGTTCCTTCTTCAATCAGAGTTCCTTCTTGATCAGGTTAGAGGTTCAATATGAGTTGATCAGAGGGTCGATGTCGATCAGAGGTTCAATATGAGTTGATCAGAGGATCAATGTCGATCAGAGGATCAATGTCGATCAGAGGTTCAATCAGAGGGTCGATGTCGATGTCCCTTTAGGGGTTCGATCAGCGGTTCGATCTTTCTTCTTCTTATTCATTCCTTCTTATTCGAAGAAGGATCACTGATGCCCTTTGAGACTGCACTCCGAGGTTACAAGGCCCAGTTAGAGGAAGATCCAATCGTTCCAATCGTACACAGGTACATTTCCTCCCTTTATTATACTCTTTGCTCTGATACCATGATAAAATGTTAGACACAAAGAAAATGATTTGTGTGTATTGTGTTATCTTTTTCATTCACAATCACCTGTTTATATACAAACTAATTCAGAGAATATTGTGAGAATATTCACAATATAATCTGCTAATTTCCTTAAAACTATTATACAATATTGACTCTATAAGCAACTTTCCTAATACAAATATTCCCAATCAATCAGGATATTCGTAATATATTCTCAATACATCTCATAAGCACCAGCACACCTCAAGCACAAGAGAGATTGCCATATGGCTTTGATGGATAAAAACACTTTCTCCGTTCTGACATAATTACATTTCTATTTAGCTTTTCCTTTCTAAATATCTCTTCCTCCTGCACTGCTATAATTGCGAGGCTCTCCATTGCCTCTAAAGATCAACAGTAAGAAGGTGATGATAAGCACCATTATCAAGCTCTTGAAAAAAATAGAACATTATGGCAGAGGAAAAAGGATTCTAAAAGAATTACTGGGTTATAGATGTATCCCACAGCAAGAGGACATAAAAAGTTGGAGGAATTGTCGGGATCACAGACCAAAAAACATAGAACCTTGTTACTTTCGGGTTGAGCAGTAGGTCCGAGAAAGGAAATCATATTGGATACAAAGCAGGGAAGGGCAGGAAGTAGGATATATGATCATTTGGCGAAAGATAACATAATCTAAACATTTCAAACAGACATTGTCACCAATTACTAGCTATCCTAAATTAATCAGTGTTAAGAAATGTTGCAAATTTGGCTTTTTAAAAATAAAAACAAATGTGTGTTTACCTGGTTTTGAACCCTGGACCTCCCTCTCCTATTTTGATATTTGAACCACTCTCTATTTTATAGTCCCATATCTACTATATATCTCTTTGAGGTAGAGTATATAAAATAAAAACAAATGTGTGTTTACCTGGTTTTGAACCCTGGACCTCCCTCTCCTATTTTGATATTTTAACCACTCTCTATTTTATAGTCTCATATCTACTATATATCTCTTTGAGGTAGAGTATATAAAAAGATAGTTAGGACTTAGGTTTGGACCCCTTGGGGGTACCACTCTTTTATGAGGAGGGGAGAGATAGGCACTCGCGCCATCCGGGCAGGCGGGTCGGGTTGGGTCATTTAAAGAGCAAAACATTTTTTGCTGAAATTTTATTTAAACAAAAATAAATTTCTGAAGAGGACTAAGTCTAAACGGTCTCTATAAACCAAGATTTGGCTCCGCGATTTTTGGCAAAAAATCCGCCACCATATCTTCTCCACGACTTCATCCTGCCATTGAACCTAGTCTTTATCTCGTTTTTCGATTGCATGTTTTCTACCTATAAATACCATCTCGTTGTTTAGAGTCTGAAATATACAAAAAAAACAATTTTCAGAAGATTTTGGGCTGTTTTATCCTGGGGAAGGCGGGGCTACAAAACTGCTTGCACAATTTTGGGCAGAGCCGCGAAACGTCTTAAAAAGAGCGACCTAGTCCGCGACTCAACCCAAGCAAAATTGGTACCATCGTTCCTTCTTTTATTTCGAATTTACAGCATATTTTTCAACAAGAAATGCCAAGGTCTGAGGCAACGCATTTCATGAGCCAAAGCCATGAGACACTACTCGCCAAAGCCATGAGACACTACTCTGATGGCAGAAGGTGAAAGCCCGATGAGCAAATAAAATTAAATGCACAAAATTCTAGGGGTATTCAATCAGGATTTTAAAAAGTCTTTCTGAAATTCACAAAGTCTAGGGGTATTCAATATGGATTTCAGAAAGTCCACAAAAGTTTTAGGGTATTCAAAATATCATTCATATTTATGGATTTGGAAAATCATGGATTCTCATGGACTTTGTAGTATTAGATATAAATAACAAAGTTCAATAGTTTGCCAGCCTCCATATCAAAGATTTCAACGTGAAAAAAAGTCTCCCTCTCTCTTTTATCACATCTTCTTCTGATTCTCTGTAACTAGTCTCTTCTCATTCTTCTTCTCATCAAGACTAGCCATTTTCATACCCTCTTCAACAAGTTGTGCCTCTGCAGACTCAAGGGTCGCCACCACAACAAAGTTAGGTCAATTCATCTGCATTCTCTCATGCTAAATCTCATCTTTCCCTTATCCCAACTTTGTGTCGTACAAAGATGAGAGAAAATAACTTCCCTATCTTTCTTTTCTACCTTTCCCTTTCTTTTCGATACAACTCTGTCTCATTTTTTTATAGCACCAGTTTGGTATGTTTAATCTAACACCTTTACGCCAACTAGGAATGGGAAACGATGGGTACTCTCAGCATAGAAGTTATAGGGTTTTAGATTCCTAATGCGAAAGCCTTGCGACAAACTTCTATTAAGAAAATTGCAGCGTATCTTTTGTGCTCGCTAGGGGGTGAGGGTTATTAATAGGATGTGTTAGGTAATAAGCATGGTGGGGGGTATGTGTGGATATGGTAATTCTCAATGAACATTTATCAAAACTGGTAACTCCATACTTGGATATTATAACTGGTTGTGGTAGGAGGTATATGATTTTGGATTATTTTCTAGGTTTTCATTCAAACTTAATTCCTATAATTACATAATTTCATAAAGGTGCTTTGAAACTCAGGCACTTATTGTCTGTCATGCCACATTGTCCCTTTAGAGCATCTGCGCACGATTGCTTTGACAACATTACCCTGAATCACTTGGGCACAAAGGGATGCATAAAGCTAATAAGCTATAGGCCATTTGAATTTTAAGCCATGTAGTTTGATACTTTTTTATATATATAAGGCTAAACACTGTGTGTTTATTTCATTTTGCAAGTGATGATTTTTAGTTTGGTTGTGTTGAATGATTTGATTTTGTTGAATGTTGGATTGCGATTTCATGTCATTACCTGCCTGGTTATCTTTTTTTTTTGTCAGATACATGTCTTGTTCTCTAATGTCTAATATATTTGGTTTGTTAGAGGATATGTCATTACCAACTTCTTTTTTATCATGTAAATAATTAGAAATATGTAAAAGTCGTTCATACAAAGTCCGTGGATTTTCATAAATCTCTAGAAAATCTGTAGCAAAAGTCTATGGATTTAAGAAATCAGCAGAAGTCCATGGACAATTTAAAGAGTTCGTAGACAATTTAAAGAGTCCGTTGACTTTTCAAATTATTTATCAATTTCATAAGAATCCATATACAATACACCCCCCTAAGTTAGCATTCACATTCCAGCTTTTAACATCCAATTTTTTTTTATTTAACAAAAAAAGGAACAAGAACAAGAAAGATATTAAACCATGTTCATATTTCTCAGACTTCGAGTTCTGCAAGTTCTCCCTCGGTGTCCTAGTCTCACAAGAAGTTCCAGGTTTACTAACAACATTTCTCAAAAACAAATAACAACATTTTTGAATACTTTCTGATCGAGAGGTATGATAAACCCAGAAAAGAAACAAACGTAAGTTTATGGTTAGCCCCAAAGGGCATTAGACAGACAAATTGGTTTATAGACTCTTGCAAGGAAAGCAAAATTACAGAATGGCAACCATATAAACTAGCAAAAATGACGTGCCTGGATGACTACTGGTGGGACTTTAGCAAATGAAAACAGAGAAAATTCCTAGTTGGAATGCCAAAGATACCTATGGAAAATATATTTTCAACGTTGTTTCGTGTAGCATTGACAAGAACCAAATCAAACTGATTCATGTTACATATAACGAGACTCTTCCTTGTATCAACTAAGTTTTGAACTCAGTTGAAAGTTGGTGTATAATCAAAGGAACTTGAGCTCGTACACAAATCTCTTTAGTCAACATAACTAATAGGCATAAACATTTTGAACTTATAACTGGTGAGCAACAATACAAATTTCTAAGCGATGCAGGTACTAGTCATGCTAAGCTCATTTTCATCAACACATTATCATCAACTCAACTACTACAAGGAGTATATTTGATGGACATCACATTTAGAAGTGCATGCTTGATTCATGTTCAATGTAAGGCACTAAGCTCATAAGCAGATAATGTACAAACGCATCAATTCAATTCTATAGCTACATTCAGATGTTAGCTCCACAACGCACCGTAAAATTTCACAAAAACAATGTAGCGAGCAGATGAGTTAAACTAAAGTCAGTCAAAATTCAATCTATAAAATCACATGAAGTTTTCACCATCAATCCCAATTCACATACATTGCTTTCTGCAGAACAAATCATCCCTTCGTTTACTATGTATCAGACTAATTGTACCCAAAATGCGGACATTCTGATCCTAAACCCTGAACTCCTAAACAAAAATTGAGGGAATTTCCAATCAGCTTTTGAACCTATATTCATGCTAAAATTTAAACAATCTTACCAAACCGAACAGAACCAGAACCAGCTGCCTCCCCATCTTTGCTTTCCTCCTTTCTGACCCACATTAGATTGCCATCTTTTCCAAATCTTCTTCGATAACCCCCGAATTCGCCACCATCACCACCACCACCACCACCACAATTAACAACCCTTCTTGACCCCCTACCATACCCAGACCTTCTCAAAGAACCACTGAACTCTCCTTCTCCTTTTCCTCCACCACCACCACCACCACCACTATTAACCCTCATTGTTGATCTTGATCTGCTTTTACCCATTAGCAACTCAATATCCACCTCCACCTTCTTGCCATCATCAGTGACTGTCATACTCCCAATCCTTCTAATAATCTCCACCGATGGCCAAGGTTCGACCACCACCTCACTATTCGTCTCCAATCTCTTCTTATCCCTTGATGACCATCTTCTCCTCTCATTCGTCCGACCCGCCGATCTCTTCCAATTCACTCGACCTTCCTCAACCTTTAATTTCACCTCCTTGGAATCATCATCATCATCATCATCACCACCACCACCACCAACAACAACAGCAAAAACACCATCCTTCCTTTCAATCTCCGCCTTCGAATCCATCAATCCCTTCTTCTTTCTCTGAAACCCCAATTTCTTCTTCAATCTAATCACCTTTCCGTTCAAATCCCCACCTCCCCCCTTTGATTCCTCCGATTTCTCTTCATCAACTTCACCATTCACAACTCCTCCCTCTTGCTTCATCGTACGTTCTTTCCCGCCTCCTTTCCTATACCGCTGTCTTCTTCGATTCGACAAAGAGATTTCGTTCTGGGATGCCCTCACCTTCTCCTCCTCCTCCTCCTCTCTCTTCCTCTTCTCCTTCTCCTCCTTCTCCTCCTCTTCTTCCTCTCTCCGTTTCCGTTCGTCTTCCTCTAATCTCCTCTTCCGCTCTTCTTCCAATCTCAGCTTTCGTTCTTCTTTTTCTTCCTCTTGCTTCTTCTTCTGCTGCTGTTCTTTGATTCTCCTTTCTTGAAGCATCTGAAGCGAAACGTAGTTCGAAGGAAGTAACGGATGCTTCTTCAAACTCTCCTCCATTTCTTCTCTGAACTCTCTGCGTGAACTCTAAATGAGAGACGCACACAGACTCAGTGAAGAGTATGGCTTTGTATTTGCTCTCCATTTTCTTTCGCTTTTTAAAGACTTGTCAGTACTAAAGGCAGCCACGTCTCTACAAGGATCATCTGGCGGTGATCTACTTTTGTACAGGTTATCCTCAAGATGCGCATGTTAGAACTGAGTTTTGGTTTTTTAATTTTTGGGTAGAGCTTGTCTAACGGTCGAGGAAACCAGCGAGGGAGGGGGGTGTGACCATTCATATTTCTCGAGATTCGTGTTTCTATTCATTTTGAAAATGTTAGTATGCATCTCGAGGGAGATGAGCGGTCACACCCCCTCCCTACTTGGTTTCCTCGCCATTTAGAATTTTTGTTTTGGATGTGGTAGAGTACAATCATAAGCGGCGAGGAAACGAGCGAGGGAGGGGGGTTTGACCACCATCCCCTTCGAGATTCACATGGGCATGCATCTCTCGCCCGTTTCTCTCGCCCATTTCCTCGCCATTTAGAATCATCGCTTATAGAATGAGTGAAATTGTAAAAAAAACCTAAAAGATGTCAGCAAACACGAAAATTCTAGGGGCCCAGAAGGAGGGAACGAGGGAAAAGGGCGAGGATCCACCTTGAGATAAGCAACATCATACATCTCAATATTGATATACTTATCTCGAGACAGATGGATGGTTACCACTCATCTCTCGCCCCTTTCCTCGCTCTCTCCCTCGCTCCCTATAAGGGCTCCAGCAAACAAGGCTGAATAGAATTGTTAGGGTACGGTGATATGGACAATTAATTTGAGATTCTTGTATGGTTCAAGTATCTGAAATTTAAGACAATAAAATATAATATGACAATGTGTTATTAATGTCTCACCAACCTTTGACCTATGTATTTAGAATGTTGTTAAACAATTTTGTGTTCATAAGAGCATTGGGTAAAAGTTAAAATCATAGTCCATTTTAACCAAAAGCTAATTTTAGGGGTCTCTATTTCTTCATTAATCCAAGAGTAATTCTACAGGGCCTGGGTCCTCCAGCCTGTTTGCTGCCTGGGTGGGGTAACGAGACAATTTTGCCCTCCCTCTTTAAACACCTTCTCTAAAAAAAATGGTTAAAAAGGGAGGGCAAAATTGTCTTTTTGCCCCACCCAGGCAGCAACCTCGCTGGTTGACCCAGGCCAGCTAGAATTTTGGTTAATCCAATCATATTTCTCATTTTAACTTTTTTTGTCATTATTTAAATATATATTTTTCTAATTTTAAAAAATTTTCTATTTAAATTTTAATACTTGAAAGTGAGAGACGACAGAAAAAATGTTTTTCTTAAATATTTATTAGGACTTGGAAGATGGAATGAATGCTCCCAAATATAGGGGGAAGGGAGAGACAAAGTTCAAACGAAAGTTTAGATAGAGAATCCATTGGAACAAATTTTTTCCAATATAAAGCTCTCAAAATAATTTTTTGACTAATTTAGAAGATCCATTAGAGATGCGCAAGCATTGATAATTACTTGACTTTAGCTTTATCTCGGGTGGGTTCACTTGTGCATTTGTGTTTGACCTAAAGTCATTATGGCATAATGGCATAATGGCATGTGGTTCATGACAAAATATATAACATAGAATGCTCTTATGATGGGTCAATGGGAGTTGACTTGATGATATAAAGAGGTCAAGAGGATGAGTCCAATACAAAATAGTTTGTATTACGATGATCTTACAAGTTATTAGTGATAAGAATTTTACAAGTTAGTAGTGAGCTTGAGCATGTCATGCTATTGCTTATCATGCGAATATATGTAGCTAGCTTATATTCGCATGGATCAAATGTAGCGTTGGCAATCGGGTTTGCCTAAACGGCGAATATTTGCCAATCCATGCAAAGTAAGGATGGTTAAAAAAAAATAAACGGTTATTCATGATGGATTTGAGGATCCGCGATCACCAGTGGTGTCATTCCTAATAAAATGGTACTTAATATGTGTTGTGTGCTTGTGGTGCTTTCATTGGAGCACTGGGTGAGAATATCACTTCTTTTATATTTTTGTTCCCATTAAAGTGACGAACAATTGAAATGAGTAGCGCGAAATCGGTTTTCTCAGTTGGAGAGAAGAGAAAACCCTAACAAAACCACAATGGAGACTTCCAATTGGCTTCGATTTCGACTCTCTTCTCGTTCTTGGATCGCTTTCGTTCTGATTCTTCTCTCCAATTTCGTCTATGCTGCTGAAGAACTCATCATAGGTAAACTCTCTTTCACTTCTCTACGAATCCCCAAAATTTCTCCTGAAATCTAGGGTTTTGTAATCCATAACTGATAATCGATTGTATTTCGTGATAAATTTTGATTTAGTAGAAATTGAATGTATTTGTTTGTGATTGAGAGCTCATAAAAGGAAATTGAAGTAGATTAGATGAAATATTACTTGAGTTGGGACATAGTTTGTCATTGTATCTGACCTATGTGTTTATAAGAAAACATACCAAAAGAATGAAATAAATCAAAAAATCAGAATTATCGAGTGACAAATATTGCACTTAGAACTACTATTCGTGAGTTACCGCGTTAATACGAGAAAAATCTATGTGATGTAGCCATAAACTTGTTAAAAATACACATCGTAAAAGGTCGCTGATTATAGTAGCAAGGAAATGTTGAATCATAATGTTTGGCTGAGGATTTACGGGGTCTAATTTTCTTAAAAGATTTATTTCATATAATTTTGACGGTATGATTGTAAAATTAGTCCTGGACAACTGTTGGATCTGCAGATGTTGCTCAGCCTACCACCTTGCTGTTATCATCTGGATTACTGGTGGAAAATGATCCTGGTTCTAAAAAAGGCGCTCTTCTGGTTTGTGAAAGGGTTCACATACATGGCCTGTCAAGGCTTCAACATCTGAGGAAGTATGCCCATTCAGTGAAGGTCAAAGTAAAAGCTGTGGAGAGAAGTGGGAAAGTACATCCGGCAAATGCTGAGGTCTGTTTCCATAGGTGAGCTATTTCTTCTCTTGCGTGGCTGCTCCTTGAAATTGTGCATTCTATATGTACATTTAATGATATTAATAAAAAAAGAAATTCAATGAAAGACATGGTTTTGTGGAGCCGTTGAGCAAGATAATCTTTGTGTATTTACTTTTTAGTCTATACGAGTTAAAGCCCAGGAAGATGAATTGGAGAGACCCTTTTTTCTGCTCTCCTTGGGAAACCTTTTTTACTGCTTTCACCTTTTGACCCTAAAGTTATTGAACTTTGAATAGTCACAAAGGATGGTACTGGATAGAACTACAATTTAAAAATTACTGCTCACACTTCTCAATTTATATATTGCATAAATATGTATAAGTAATGGTTGTTTGATAGTAGCCACTGAAGCTCATACAAGCACTTGTATTGCTTATTTCATAGTAGGTTCCATTATGACGTGTGTGACATGTTTGTGTTATTGTCCCAGTAATATATCTCTTCCGATTGGGATGTGTCCTCAAGGTCAGTGGCATAAACTGGCACAGGGTTCGTGGGTTCAGTCAGTGTCACCCTATGATAACAAGCTTCTAGACATACGGATGCCTGGCCCATCCCTAGAAAATATTGAGGTATCCATTGAAGAAGGTATATTTCTATAGCCAGGAACCTCTGAACAAGCAATTTTAGCTACTACAAATTTTGACTTTTTTTCTTTCTTATATTTGCAGGTTTTTTTTTCTACCGCATAATACTATTGGTGTTGGGAATAGTCATGTGGACGGTGGCCCCTGCCTTGAGCAGCTCAGTAGTTTTCTACTATAGTAGTGCCATGGCCGTGGGTATTATTCTTGTGATCTTGATGATACTCTTTCAAGTAAGTTTATTATGTTCAGGCACCCAGTAATTTCTTGTCTGAATGTTTTCTCTACTTGTATGGCTCAGTGATTCCTTAATGGTGCTATGATTTTATATATTATTTATCAATACCACTTTTCACTTGATTCGCTTTAGGAAGGGTGGAGGATCTGTAAGACTGCTAATTTAGATATGGTCACTCTTAGTCCTAACTTAATAATGTATCAATCCGTAGCTTTAGGTTTAATTATGCAGTAAGTAATTTTACTTAAAGTCAGGTATGATGTTTTCAAAAGGAAAAATAAAAATAATGGTAAATGCTAATAAAATTTCAGATTCTAATATTCAGATTAGTTTGAAATTCTAAGATTATGAGACTTATTTGCTTCTAAGATTCTATTATATCTATCCTTATAGATCAAAATTTTTAATAACAAAAGTCAGTTTCTTTCTTTTAGATTCTAAGAGTCATTTGCTTCCGTAGCTTCATTCTGAAATGTCATGCTCAATACCCCACTCCTAACTTGTAATCTGTTCTAAATTCTAATTGATCATTATCATGATTTTCTAACTTCTGAGTAACTTTTTTTTTTGCTTCTTTGCTTCCATTATTGATTAATGATCATGTGAAATTCATAATTGAGGCTCTCTTATGCAGCTTTTCATATTACCTTTCTACTTTAATTCACATTTACATGTCGTTCATCACAATGAGTTATCAATAGGGGATGAAGCTACTTCCAACTGGCCGAAAGGGTTCACTCGCGATGGTTATGTACTCGTCTCTGGTGAGTATCAGCCTTACATCTGGAATTGTATCCGTTGTCTTCCTTCTCTCTTAAAACTGTTTTTGAATTTCTATGACCACTTTTTCAGGTTGGTGTAGGCTCCTTATTCTTACGCTACTTGCCTAGATTAGTGCATTCCGTACTTGTTGAGATTGGGATCAGCGATGATATGTACAATCCTGTATGTAAGTTTCTCTTGTCTTATTACCAAGCATGTAATTTTCCATGAAAAAAAAATTCACTAAATCTGTCTTTGAAAACTGAATATTTTGTATAATAAAAAGTGAAGCTGAGCACATACATATCAGGAACTATGCCTATGATGCTGCAAATTAGATGGGCCAAACCGACCTCGGGGGATTAGTGTTGGTCTAGGGTTTTATGACTCCTACCCGATTACAGATCATATATGAATCCTGTTTAACTAATTTGGATCCTTCTAATAGACCCAAATTTTAAGCAGTTCAAATATGGTTTGACGATTTTGTTTAGAATAGATTTTGATATGCTCGGGTTGGAGTTGGATCGTTGGACATGCCAAGAAGTGCCTTAAGTGAATATTGGTGCTCAGGGCATCTCAGTTAGTGGAGGGTGTATAAGTCTAAATGGGAGTTTAGGCTATACGTCCTCAAAAACCTTCTCCAATAGATGTATAACTTGATATATACATTTTTGTAAAAATGTATAAGTGGATGCACGAAGTTATACATTCACTTAAAGAGTGTAGTCCGCATTTTCAAATGTATAAGTTATACATTCACTTAAAGAGTTGGACAACAATTCTCTAGAGGATTCTAAATGTATAACTTTCAAATGTTTAAAGCGTTGTCAGCCAAATACATTTGAGTTGTAAATAACGAAAGTGACTGGGTTTCATCCAAGTATATACTGTGCCACTATACATCCAAGTGCAAAAATATATCAAAAGGCCATTTGCAACTAGACTTGGAACTGGAATTCTGTAATCCTTACTTATAGGACACGTTTAATTGGGTTGTAAATATCAAAAGAGGATGGAGTTTTCTATCTCACAGTAAGGAAATCACATAAACATGTTGAGGTGAGTATATCTTGAAACTTCTACATGCTTAATGGAATGATTTACATGCTGAGGTGAGTTTTGTAGAACTCGTTCTTTATAAGTTGAAGTC
Organism: Berberis thunbergii; assembly: GCA_003290165.1. NCBI lineage: Eukaryota > Viridiplantae > Streptophyta > Magnoliopsida > Ranunculales > Berberidaceae > Berberis > Berberis thunbergii. The sequence continues at coordinate 90,884 of QNQO01001383.1, read as the reverse complement.
TTGTTTTCATTGAGGAGGATCTCTTGACCTTCGATTATGATTCATAAGTACAAGAAATGAGACCAGCCTTACCCTATGGATAGGGGAGGGTGATTCACGCATTAGCACCATAAGGTATTCTTTGGGGTATTTGGTTAGACAGGAAGGTCCAATTTGAAGATTTCCTGGTATAATTGGATCGCTTACATAAGAGCTCAATAGCTTCTTGTTTTATGCGGGCTGATGATTGATCTGTCATTTTACAAATGTATTTTGCAGTTGATGACGTTGTTACTGGCTTTCATTATGCTGGCTGGAGCTTGGTTGGGTTTCTGGGTTGTCCGCAAGTTTGTCCTGACAGAAGAAGGATCTATTGATTCAAGTATAGCTGTTTTTGTCGCATGGTCAATCCGGATTTTTGCGATTTTAATGATTGCTCAGGTGTTTTACTCTTCCTTCTTTTGGCCTCAGTTTTTCAATTTATGAGATTGCATGAACCGAACAGTTGTTTCTGACTACTATATGAAATTGATAATCTGGTTTTCCAATTGACTACTATATGAAATATTCAACTTTGTTCTATTTTTTCTTTCTAGAGTTCACTGGACCGGTTACTGGCTGCCGAAGCATTGGTGTCTGGAGTGCTGCTCTCATCAATATTTAGTTCAGTTTCAAGGTCCAGATCCCTAAGATGTCTGCACAGGTAAGTCTCTACCTTTAATTCATGGCTGTATTTCTAGATCTTAGGCTGTGTTTGGTTCAAAGAAAAAAAGTCCTATGAATGGAAAGGAGAGGAAGAGGAGGATATATGGGCAGATGAGTTTGAAGATAACCCTCATCGTTTTAGTTCTGAAAGGGAAAATAATCCTTGCTCCACCCCTAAGAATAAGGTTGAACTCAACTTTCTCCTTTCTCCCTCCTACAATTCTCTCTCCCTTCTATTTATTTATTTTGTGTGTGTGGTTTTCCCTGGAATTTTTTTTTTGGAGCAAAATACCATGGTTCTATTCTATGCTTTAAGTTCATCGTAAAATGCAAGTTGAAAGAAGCTGAGATAATTTTGAAAAAGCTGAATTGTCAGACATTGTTACGAATGAGTACTTGTACTTTGTTTATTCTTAGGTAACAAGACTACATGCATATGATCCAATACTAGCTTCTGTCTTGATTTTTTTTCATCTTTGATTTTGTATCATATATTTGGCGCATGCAAGGATGAGAAATTATTTGCTGTCTGCTGCATGCAGGCTTTTATTTGGAGCACCAAAGAGCAACCGCAAAATATCCCAGACTCGAGATTCAATCCCTGAAGATTCTTATGATGAATATCTTCACAGGACTCCAAGTTCAGAAGAGACGGAGTTGTTTAGACGTAGAACTCAGCAATTCCCCCTTGCTTCCTGCGATTCTCCTTTAAAAGGTTTGTAATGCTATAGATTTTCTTTAGTTCATAAATGGCATTGTCAGAATGGAATGCCATCAGATTATCACTATGGTATTTGTTTTAAGGTGTTTAAATCCACCCCAAGCTTTACTAGGAAACACAAAATCACACGTAGATCCCAATCCTTTATCTCTTTCAGAGCAACTAGAATGGTAGACAACAACCCCTCCCCGACCCCCAACCAGAAGTTTGATGAGGGCAGATCGCAGAAGCTTAATTGTGTGACGCGTGTTCTCAGTCTTTAAAGAGGGAATGGAAGAGAGAGGAGAGAGAAAACTTCTATTTTCCATGCTGCCATATCCTAGAAACTTGTGTTTAAAGAGTCCCTTACCCAGACCGATTTTCGTATGCAGTAATTAAGGATTTACATTTTGCATTCCCTGTGGCTTCACATAATCAGAAACGCACATATAATATGGTTCAGGTTATAACTGATCTCAATGTTTTCTAATTAGCCGAATACATGTACGAAGCATCTTTTCTTTTGAGTCCGTGTTTAAGTTGGAGTTCCCCTAGTTTTGGGGCATATTTAACAGCACCCTTTCTTTACATCGTTATCTATATCCCTTTCATTCATTCTTGTGATCATTCTTGTTCAGCACGGACCAAGTCACCGCCTTCTTACTCATCTAAGGCAGACATTTACTATTCAACCTTTCATGATACACCTGAAAGGAAGAAGTTCTCTAAAGAAGAATGGGTGAAGTTCACCAGAGACTCCACCAAAGGTGCATTGGAAGAGTTGGTTTCTTCCCCGACTTTAGCAAATGGGCTATGAGGAATGCTGAAAGGCTCACCTTAACACCTGTAGTAGACCAACAACAACAACGAAGGTGGTTCCATTGGTTTTAAAGCTGCGACAGCACTTCCCTCACCACGTAAGCGCCTCTAAAGACATTGAACAACACCATCTGTGGGGTGGTGAGTTTGATTGCTGATGGTGCCAATTGTGTTACCTTGCAATATGACGGCCCTGCAGTACATGGATAATATGATTCGAATCATACTGCGAGGTTGGAGTATTATAGTCTTGACTTATAGTCTTGACTTATTGTAAAGTGTAGAAAATAATAATAGCTTAGACAACAAGGAATGTGATTTCTTGAAAAATGTTGAAATTTCATGAAATATTTCTTGTTCTTTTTTCTAGTTACTGAAATTTCTCTCGGAATCCAAAATATTTATTGGTTTCATCAGGCTAATCTCAATTTTCGTAATTTTAACCCTTATAACATTAGTTTAGTATTAAATTTTTGTTAGATAAGTGATTCTTATGTAATATGTAATTTGCATAACACTACGAGTTTTGTGAGAATTTTTATGTAGTATGTAAGAGTTTAAAGGTGCTTAAATTATATTAATAATTTTAAAATTATAATCAAATTTTTTACGTTTTTCTATACACAACGAAACCATGTTAGTGTAGACAAAAATAGTAACTTCCATATACAAGCATTGAACTGTATCTTCTTTTTCCTTGGAGTTCCCTTTAAAGTAAGGGGGCAATGCTCTTTCATTACTTTCACATTCTTCCCGAAATGCCTCCTAAAATCACACAGCCAGAGTAAAACTGTTAAGTGCCTAAGCCGGAGGCAATCTGGTTACAAATCTGGGAGTTAATAACCACACTAAAGTGAAGTCATCACCTGGTACAAAGATACGAAACTATAATGAACTTCAAAGTACTGAAGTAAGTTTTTTTGACAAAAGATCGTTTAATGTTGAGCATCAGCAATTTGACAAGTTGCCAGTATATGCATCTCAATATTCTTTTGATCACTCAAACTCCCTGTATAATCTATCAACTTTGTACAGCTAAAACTTTAACGAGTAACTATCAATCTAGCATTTGTGAGACATTCAGGTGGTGGTTCAATATAATTTACATTGTCAGACCTTCAGTTATGGTTCCTGGAAATCACCTGCAAAACACCAAATTACCAGGTTAAAATGTAGATGAAGAACAAGTCTATAGGTTGCGTGACCACATGAAAATGGCGCAAAAGCAAAAAAGATAAAGAGGCACGAGCAGCATTTATAAAATGAATTGGGTCTGACAAGCTATCCACAAGGGTCATCACAAGAAATTTGAGCCTCAAGGCAGGTGTCAAGGCAAAGCATTCCTGAAATAAAGCATGAATACAACTTATGGCATAAGAATCAGCATTCCATCTATCTATAGAAACAGGTCTAGCCCTATATGCCTCCCCTTGTTAAGTATGCCTTGGATGCATGTGTTTGCTTTTTTGTTTGAATTACTTTGGGTAAATCATAAGTTGATTTTATTTATTTCATTCAACAACATATTAATCATCTTTATTATGATTTAATGACGTTCGAAAGACCAACGTAGGGCGAAAGATGCACACTGCCATCTGTTTTTGCCAATCCTCAAATCCAGCCAGTGCATGACTTAGCACCTTTGCACACAAAATATGAGTGTTTGAACTTAGGAATGTGAAAGATTTCGTCATTTCTAACTTTCTTTCGACAAATAGTGTTCTTTCTTCTTTTCCTCTAAACTTCAAGTATCTATCAAGTTTTCAACTGCTTCTGTTTAGATAACTAATCAGAGGATTCCACTGCGTTCCTAGAGGCTTTTACACCTCAATGTAGTGTCACGTCACTCACATCTATGACTACAAACATTGTCTGCTCATCACATCTGATTGGAGACAGTAGCTTGCTCCCAAGCCGGCCCAGCCGCGAGGAATCCAGAGATCTTTCCAAATTAGTCCAACTTCGTATCTTTCTGGCGAGGACCGTATATCTCAGGGAGATCGTATTTCAGTGGGTGGTGGTAATGGAATGGTTTCATTATCTAAAATGAAGAACATTTCCCACCAAAGGATCAGTCCAATAATACCACTCACTAAATAGAGCAATCTCCTCTAGTTCTCTAAATATTTCTTCAATATATTGTCACATCACTCACATTTATGACTACAAACATTGGCTGGTCATCGCATCTGATTGGACAGTAGATCTAGGTGAAATATGCACCCACTACCAGTGAAAGACTTGCTGAGTTCTAGTTGATTTAGCTTTAAAAACCTTCAACCAAAACTAAACTAGGAAATCTTGACCATGTCAGGTATTAAAAGATTGTAAAGTATTTGGAATGGATCAATGAAATGACCTTGTTCATTTATATATTATGCACAACTTGGAAAAGAAAAAAGTGCTTGCCTCGAATATCAGTGGCTTGGCATGTTCTTCCCATTCAGTCCCCCATCTTGCAGAAGACCCTGTTTCTAGGGCACCGGCCCTCAAAGACTTCAACGCATCACATTCATCGGGGAAACCCTTGAACAGCATCTGCATGGGATGATAAACAAATATATCCAATGGATACATTTGTATATGGAAAATACTCAAGTAGCTTAGTGCCAAACAAAAAATCTCAGAAAAAACAATACCAAAGTTTATGGTAATAAGCACAAATATAAAGCCCAATTAAAAGACATCCACATGGGAAAAGAGAAAGTGTAACAGAACAATCCATGAGCTACCGGCTAAACATTACAGAGACGCTTTAACAAGAATTACAAGATGACTTTTTCCCTGAGAAAAACTCTACTGGGTTACTTCTGGTGTGCAGAATGCCCAAGAAAGCATAACTTGTAATGGGAAAGGCTCCCATAGCTACATGGTTACTATTTACTAAACCATTCGTTCTTTACCAAATAAAATAAAATCTTTTTAGCATAACATCTACTGACATAGAATACACAAGCTCCTCTTTTCAATTTACTGGAAGAACATGGATTCTTCAACATCTTTCACTGTGTCCAAGATATAGAGTTGCTTTACACCATAATGACAGTTGCCAGAAAAAGTGTTCCTAGGGTTGTAAGTATTTCGTGGATATAAATGAACCCAGCAAAAGAAGTTTTATCCAATTTACAGCATCTTTCCGATATACGCCTTGCAGATGAGCTTACATTGTCACATATTGCTTCTTTTACTTCTTGTAAACCTATCCGATGCCGCACTCAACTGACTGTAATCTAGCAGCTAGCTTATTTTCTTTGCATTTAAACCCAGAACTATTCTGGTCATGTGATACTTAATATGTATGCACTATTGCAACTGATACGAAAATACAATAAATCTAGCAGTATGTGCAACAAATGATTCTTGCGTCATTATGTTACATGATTCATTTCATATGTATTTTCTGTTCATCATCATCAAAGCCCATTCCCAATATGCATTTTCTGTTGCTAGGAAAAAATTGTGACTTGATCATAAGATATGCATCAGAAATTACTTTTATCATACTAATAGAAAATATGCCACAAGACCTACAAAAGCTTACAAATAGTAAGAGCTTCTCTATGGACGTTATGTAAACTACAATGTCTTTGATGGGAAATGGGGGTTAGCTGCATGATGGGAAGAGGGTTAGCTGCCACTGACAACATTTTTTTCTCCTTTACTTTTCCTTTCTTAATTATTTTTTTCAAATTTAATAAACAAATTGTTTTATGAAGGTCTAAGAATAAGGAAATGCTCAGAAAATATTAAATTTGAGAATTTAATCATAGCCTTAATCAGAAACTTACCAGGAGTTCATCAGCTAGTTCAGAAGATGATGAAAAGATAAGTCCATTTTCTCAACTTTTATTAGCTCTTCGATGCTTCCATATTGTCATGTCAAAGCATTAAAAGAAAAAAGGCAAGTGAAAAACAATCAAAGCAAAGTCATAATCATTCAAATTGAAGTACCCGCAGAATACATATTTCAAGAATTTACCATGAGAAGGATACAGCACAGACTGGCAGTCCACACCCAAACATATCCACAACCTGATACCACATTTTCAGTGTCAAAATTGAAAATGAGATGAGATATAGTGAAGTTTGGCTTAAACTAAGGATGTTGTAAGGAACAAGTAACCACCTTCATGGGAAGGTCCAAGCCAGATGAGGACGTATGCAGGCAAACTCCTAAATCAGCTGATCCTGTAAAACATGTAGAATAATTGGATGAATGTAGATCTGTCAGTGGAGAAAGTTATGATTAGTTAATCACAGTTGAAAACCTACCAAGCAATAAAGGATAATCTTCAGCTGATAGCCACATGGTACGAAATGCCACTCGCTTCAGATGTAACTGCTTTATTTTTTCTTCATACTTCTCTCTTTCTGGCCCTTTCCCTGTAAGGATCAAGTAGTTATGTGCCACTTAAAAATTTGATAGTGCAATTAGATAAATAAGGGATAAAGTAGAATCATTACCAGTAATGATGAACAACAACCTTGGGTATGAATATTGTTTCCCAGTGCAGATATCTTTCCAAACCATTTCTTTCTCAACCGAGTCATCCTCATTTAAAGTTGCCGCAACACGCCTATCATACATAACTGCTGCTTCCAATAGCATACCAAAATCTTCATCCGCGGTCCTGAAAGGAATAGCCAATTTTAACAAGCTTATCTTTGTTTAGGCCAAAATAGAATCGTAAATAAATAAATAAATAAAAGTGTTTCTGATGATGCCCATAGAAGGGAAGCGTCAAACATCTTTTAATCAGTGCGCAGACTCATAAGATTGTAAGTTTTTGTCAAAGATCAACCCAGATTCTCAAAACAGAAATCAAAGAAAATAACAGTTTTACTTATAGAAGGATCTATTAACGACCTCAAACTAGAAACGAAGCACCATAGAATGTAAAAATTGCTAAAAATCCATTTAAATGCAAATTTATATACAACTTTACCACCAACGCAGATGCTGTAGAATTCATATGAATCTAACATATTTCGTCTGAATGCCATATAGGGGTCTCTTGTAACGAGCAACATAGTGGGATGTCATTAATTTTGCCAATACTGTTACAGACATTGGTCGTTACAAGATAGCCTCTGTGATAGCCTTTTATGTCTTATATACAAATTTGTGCAGATTGGGTCTTCAAGTTTCAAATACTTTACTGGTTTACTACAAGCCATTTGTTCCATGTCACCAAGCCATGAAAAGATAATTGGGAATGGAAAAATATGTAGTCAAATAATAGGACATAAAAGCAAGAATCACTAAGAATGTCCGACAATCAAAGTTTGACCACTTTAGGTATCAACCAAAGAATATCTTCAAATTTAAACAAAAACACTAGAACTCACCAGCTTGTACTGCTAACAATGATGGCTGGCCTATTAGGTTCCAACACAATGTCGTCGTCAAGCTGGGTACTAAAGAGAGTATTCTGTAACTTATTGTTAGCCATATCCACGGACCCTGCACACAGTATGAAAACCTAGACTGAAGGTCTTTGATTTTACTGTACTTCTACCGAAAAGTAAAATATTGAGATACTCAGTCTTTGCATCATTACTGATGCTGACGCAATCACGAACTCCTGAAGGATGAATGATATCTTTGTTCAATCTAGAAAACAACTAAATAAGATCCAAATGTCATTGTCAGAAGTTTCCATGTGGTGATATATTTTATGGAAAATGTATGTTGAAATAGTCGCCTCACCTCGTGCTTCTCTTGAAGCGAAGCAGGGTGGAAGAACTCAGGTGGTTGGTCATATAGAACTGCTGCTCTAATCATTTAATTCACAAAATCAATATTAGGTTGTTCCAAACAAAAATAAATAAATAAATAAATAAGTTTAATAATGGCAGATATTTGGAATTTTTTAAAAAGAAATTTACAATCCAAGATCAAGAAATCATGCATCTGGAGAAAAAACTAGTTTTAATGCCATACTTGATCCCCCAGTTCTGATCCAATTCATGCTGCATTGCCTTTGTAACACATAATGCACCATCTGCCATCCTTCCATAATGCTTCTCTAACCTGAAATGGGTTCAATAATTTCAACTCAGTCATGGAAAAGACAGATTGAGTTAGGAGGAAAAGAAAGTGTGATGGAAGTCTTTGAGGATACCAATGGTATATCACCACAAAACGACTACTTCTTCCAAGAGACAACCCCAGCAGAGTGTACCCAAAGTTATGCCAATCAACAATAAATGCAGAACCCCGCAGCCAGCTGGCCCATCGAACAGCTACTAAAGTTGGAACAGATGGTGGATTCTGGATGAAAGAGAAATAAAGGTGTAATGAAGCACGTAACAGAACTGAACACTTCATGTTTTATTCAAGAAAGTGCATCTCACTATTATCTCAAATAACACAATTGAATTGATATGAATCATATAGTGAAATTCACAACAACGAGCATGTTGTTCCTTTCACATGAATATTGACACAATACTACATGATATAATGTAGAAATCTCGACCTCTCTGCAGGTAATGGTTACCTTACCTGCACTAGAAAAACATCTGGAGCAGGTATTTTTACACACAAGAACAACAGGAGCATGAAAAATTGAATCAGCGGCTTGAAAAAAAGCAGCAGTGGATAAAGTATCCTTGGAAAGCCTTGAGAAAATGTTGGCCATTGTCTCTGCAGATAGATTATAAGATTCAACAATAAATAAAAGGAAAAACAATAACTTCTATGTGAAAAAATATACATAGTTCACATTGTTCAACTAATTACCATTTCATGAATATGGATAGAACAGTTCTGTAGAACGGCTACATGGGATTCAGAACCTGTTTGGATACTCGACTGTGTTATTAGACCAAAAAAAGGAAAACAAATAAGAAGGCTCTAAGGCAATCGAAACAAAAGTACCAAAGAGATTAATGGAAAATGAAACCGAAAATGTTGGTTTGCAGTAAAGAGATCAATATCTTTAGCACTATTCAATAACTCAGTAGAGCGGATATTCATTCCAAAGTTCTTTAGTAACTGCAGATGAGTAATTAATCTATTGGGTGTGTGAACTTCTCTCGATGTAGCATCATTATTTCAAAATATGATAGATCCAACAGTTAGCCTCCTGAGTACTAGAACTATCAACTGTCAAGGGTTAAAGGTTAAGTCAGGGGAAACCGGGGAATGATACCAAACTTGTGCAATTAAGAAATTCCGGTAAGTAACATTTGTTTTCATCCTTAGTATTGTTAAATAAATTCTCTCTTGTCCAACAGTCCAAGGTAGGTGAATGAAAGTAAAAATCACCTGCTACAGGAAACTTTCATCAAAAGTTATATTCAGGTGTCTTGGGATGCCTATACAATGCTCATGGTGTCTGGGATGCCTATGCATTCAGGTGTCGTGGCAATGGATCAATAATTAGGTTCAACAGAGGAAGAAGCGTGCATAAAACTAGTTCACTTAGGTTCACAAAACTCAAAATCAACAGCAATCCGGAAATCATTGAAATTGTGATAGCAACAGAAAATACCTCCATACGCAACAATGTCCACCTCAAGACATGCCTGCAAATTAGTTAACAAATGGTTTAGAACGTTGCATAGTAATAAGCTATGTAACAACGGCACTTCAGTTTCAGAAAAAAAAAAAAAAAAAAAAAAACTCAGTGTCCTTGCATATCGGACGCACTCCGACACAACATGCTTTGGTCATCGAATTTTTCACATATCTTTTGAAAATTGGAATAAATACGTAACTTATTATTACAAGTTCAGTAAATTAGCTTTCATCATTGACATTTCGAGCTTTTATATGAATTTGATACGTGATCTCGCTTAAATTGCATAGTAGGTTTCACACATTAGGGTTCTAATTCCGAAACGCGCGATCTTAACAACTCACAGAAAATTACAACTAATTGAAAACAATTGGATAATAATTTGAAAAAAATGGTGAAGAAAATCATCAAATACCTGACGAGCAAGAGAAAGAGCGTGATATTGCATTCTAGGGCTCCGACCTAAGTCGCCAAGAACTACCACTGCTGCTCTGCCTCTCTTCTTCTTGACTTCTTGCCCTAATTTTCGTCATGAGGAATCAAATGCAGGTCTTTAATTCGGTTTTCTATGCAAAAATCAATAAAAAGAAGGGCCAGAAGTTTACCTGCCATTGCGAATTGGATCCGAGAGAGAATAATTGGAGATCAAATGGTTCAATTGCAAGGATCGAAGAGTTGAAGAAGCTTTGCAGTTTTTTTTTTTTTTAAATTTGGGTCGTTGACCCTTTTATTTATTAATCCATGCCCGAAGGCTACATGACTGACCCAATAGGGTTAACCAAACCAGACCCGAAGGCTACAATATTGTTGCTACTTAAATGTCATGCGAGCGAGTTGTCTTTTGCCACTTGGTCGTTCCTAGATGAGTAATTCTAGGTGTCGAGGAAACCAACGAGGAAATGAGCGAGGGGAGGGAGGTGGCGGGGTGGGAACCGTTCACCTCTCTTGAAATGCGTGTCAATTTTTTTGGTGCGCGCATCCTGAGGGAGGTGAATGGTTCCCACCCCTTGACACGCATTTCAAGGGAGGTGAACGGTTCCCACCCCGCCACCTCCCTCCCCTCGCTCATTTCCTCGCTGGTTTCCTCGACACCTAGAATTTCTATTCCTATATAGTTCTGAATGACTGTAGTAAAAGAGCTTTGCTACAGGTCGAGGGAGGGAGCAAGGGAAAAAGGGCGAAGGGTAGTTGGTAACCACCCATCTGCCTCGAGATGAACGCATTAGATTTGAGATGCGCAATGACATTCATCCCGAGGCGAATGGGTGGCTTTCACCCCGCCCTCGTTCCCTCCCTCGACCCCTAGAATTTTCGGTAGTAAAATGATGAATTAAATGAGTTATTCTACATGGCAAGGAAACGAGCGAGGAAATGAGCGAGGGAGGGAGGTGGCGGGGTGGGGACCGTTCACCTCCCTCGGGATGCGCACACCAAAAAAGACGGCACACATCTCGAGGGGGGTGAACGGTCCCCACCCTGCCACCTCCCTCCCCTCGCTCGTTTCCTCGCCCACTTCCTCAACATTTAGAATTTCTGGAATTAAATTTCGGTTAAAACGTTTTCCAGTGATCAAAGTGTTTATTAGATAATTTAGAGTACTATGATTTTTGAATTTCGACGATTTAAGAATTAGTCTCAATGGAGCGTCAAAGTTGGTCGAAAGTCATGAATAATATCATGTTTTTTTTACCGAACAATTTTTAGTGACTTTAATAAAATGGTCATAATTTTCTCATTTCAAAAAAAAATTCAACTGATTCAAATTGTGTTCATTATATAACTCAGACTATTACATTTTTCATGAGTTGATGAGCTTGAGAATCGGTCTCAATCGAGCGTCAAAGTTGGTCAAAAGTCAGAAACAGTACTATGTTTCTTTATTGGACAGATTTGAGGAACTTCGCGACTGTGAGCCTTCCACTCGCATGTACCTCTGCGAGGGTCAATTTTTTTGTCGTCGCATCGGCCCGTGCAAGTGGGGAATCCTTGCACGGTTCGCCGCGAGGGCGAGAAAAAACATAAAATGAGAAGTGAATGAGAAGAATGAGATGGCCAATGGCCTGTGCGAGAATAATAAAGGGGAATTGAGAAAGAGTAAAAGAAGAATAAATAGTGGAAAAACTTGATGAGGGAAAGGAGAACAAAAAGATGGAAAGGGGAAAGAGAAAAATAATATAGAAAATGGGCGACAATGGTTATTGTGTCTCCATCTTCTCTATCTCTCGCAGTTACCAATCGTCTCTCATCGTCCCTTAAAAAAAATTTGGATGAGTGATGTGGGTGAGGGTAACCTTTGGTGCCAAATAATCGTTGTTATTTATTATTAGTTATAAGAAGTTGTGAAAAAAACACTATCTACATTATTCTTAGTGCCCACTTAAAGTATAAAACATTCTTCAAAATATCAATTAAACAATTATTTATTAATAGCAATAAAATGCAATAAAAAATATCATAAGATAAATATATTAAAAAATAAATTCTTATTAGATTGAATAACATAAAATAAAAACATTCAATGTCTGATATAACCCGGTCCACTGTCAGCAACCCCCACCCACTCTCTTTAATCACCTTATTTGGCCCCCCAGGCACCCTCTCCCAGACTGTCTAGAATTTGGGGTTGTCGAAGCTTGTTTGCTTAAGCGTAACAGTGTGCATACCATGCCCATGGCATGTTTATAAACGACAACTTTGCTATCAGTGGTGTTCCTCTCTCCAAAGAATTTTCCACCGCAACACAACAGTCTCTCTCATTGAAGAAGAAGAACTGGTGTTTGATATCTGTCGCAAGAGATTACATGACCAAGATGTTGCAAGACATCTGTGGCATGACGGTTTTCATCATTGATTCCCACACGGAACTCTCTCTCTCTCTATATATATATACACAATTCAACAACCATTTCTAACTTTTTCTTGTCCATCTATTTGGAGTATAACAAAAGTAGCCACACCCATTGCTCTCAATCCCAATCAGAGTTTATTGTCTCATCTTCTTCGTTCACAAACCCTAGAAGCAGTTGCAGAGATAAGGAAGGAAATATAAGAGGGTTTGCGGCAATAGATGGCGGTAGGGTTGGAGCCGCTGAGAAGAGGCGGAGGATGTCGATGTAGAAATCTCCAAAATCATCATCATCATCCATCGTAGAGAGGTTTATGGAGGATTCTTTGTGTTCTCAACAAAGAAGAAAACAAAAAAAAGGGAGAGGAAATGGAGAGAGAGGTTGAGAATCACTGTCAAATTAATTTTTTTCGTTTTCAGATTTTGGTGGATTTTTGAAAATCATGAATTGAATATCCTAATTTTGATGAATTTTAAAATAATCATGTATAAACCATATTGAATATCTCTAAATTTAGATGTATTATTTTACAAAATTCATTAAATTTTGATGGATTTTGTAAATTTTATAAATGTTTGTTATGGATTTCTACGAGTTCTTATAAATTTAATGAATTGTTATAAATATGTTATTAATCATAGAAAACAATGAAAAACATCACCTATATTGTTATTCATGCCAACGCAAATTATAAAACATATCTGAAAACATCAATTAAACAATTGTTTGTATGCTATGATAATTTTACTTCAAATAAAAAAAAAATCAAATACATTGAAGATGGTCAAAAGGTAATACAAATAGTTATTTTACTTCAAATTGTTATCCCACCACCTTTCCTCCATTATTATTCTTATTCTCAACCTCTTCCCCTTCACATCTTATTCTTCTATGTTATTTTCCTTTTCTTTTTTTTCTTCTTCTCTTCCTCCTCAAAAAAAAATTTTTTTTTCTGTTTTTTTTTTCTTATTCTTTTTGACCTCGCGAAGGTTTTGGTAAGTGGGAAACCTCTACTCGCAAGAATCTTCGCAAGAGCGAAAAAGAAAAACAACGAGAAAATAAGAAGATAATAAAATAAAAAAACAAAGAGAAAAGTAGTAGAAAAAAATCAGAAATAAAAGAAACAAAAAACAAAAATGAAGAGAGGACGGGAAGAAAAAAATAACAGAATGATAATAAGAAGAAGAAGAACTGGTGTGGCCGAAAGTTGTGGGGCGAGGTGATGTTGCTTTTGTGAAGAGAGAAGAGAAGGAAATGTGGTGGTGTTTTTCAGCAAATCACAAAAAAAATGGGATGGTGACATCTTTCAGCAGAAATGATGGTGTTATTTAACAATAGCCAATACAAATTCGTTGTAATATGAGGGTAAAATGTTGGATTTGGAATAACTCTTATTATATATATTTTTCACTCACAAATCCTTCAAAATCCACAACTTTAATAAATCCATTATTTCTTGAATACCTCTGATTTTGGTGGGCTTTTGAGAAACATGAATTGAATCTTATATTCATATGTATTATTTTAAATCATTAATTGAATACCCCTGAATTTTAAAATTCTTCACAATCCATTAAAATTCATAATTTAAGACTACTCCCTAAGTCTTTAGTTGAATATTTTTTAATTTTTAAATCCTTCACAATCCTTCAAAATCCTTAATTGAATATACCGGCACTCGAGACTTCAATGTCATCTATAGTCCGTAAAAGAATATGCATTGGCAAATCGTGAGAAGCCGGTAAATTTACTCTTTCACTATTAGCAAATTGTCATAAAATAATTGCTAATATAACATTCTATACTATCTAGTCTCTAGGAATAGGAAATTAAAAATGGGTTGGGATCCGGTGACATAACGTGTTTGACATGGATTAGCAAAACAAACTAAGTAGCTTGGAGTAAGCCGATCTGGAGCCGCATATCTGCTTCCTTAACGTATTGCTAAAACATAATCTACTATCAAAAATTTCAACTTCTTGTAGATATGGAGTCCCAAATTGTTGCTTATTTTTAATCAACTCCATCATAAAATAGAGACAAATATTGTGGTTTGTGCCTAGACGAATCGATTTGGAAGAGTCTTGAGTTTAGGACGGAGTTGATGGAGAAAAAAGCAGTCGTGGACTCCATATCTACAGAGAAGTTGATAATTTTAGTAGGAGATTTTGTTTTAGCTATAAATTATGAAAGAAGACACAAAGCTCAATATAGGATTACTCCAAGCCACTTAGATTGTTTGGCTGACTATATTAATTGTGATCTGTTGGATCTAAGCTCGTGTATGCTCAAGATTTTATGTTTCCACCTATGTAAAATATGTTATGTCACCGGATTTCGACTATAGAGTTATAAACGCCATCCCAAAAGCTATGTAAGTTTATAAATGTTAGGAAACTAAATTTTGCAACCAGAATAGAAATCAAGGTCATCAATTGAGCTAAGGAAATTAAAGCTTAGGAGAGTGAGAGGCCCGCGAGTATTTCACTTCTTATTTAATCGGTCTTCGGTGGTCACACCCTTTTCTTTTTCGTTATCCGCTCACGCAACTGTTCATCTTCTCATCATACATACTACTTAACAGTGGCTAATGTTACATATAGCTTTCAAATCCTTTCAAATCTAGCACTTGGAACAACCATTAAATATGATATCATTGCTTTATAAAGCGATTATTTATCTTTCAACAAAGTTTTGGTTAGTGACAGTGGAGTATAAATCAATTCTAAACAATCAAACGACAAAAAAATAATAACGATTGATCTGCACTAGTTATTGGAGAAGACTAAGGGCAATAGTGGAGAAAATGAACAACAAGATGAAAAGATAAACTTGTTGTTGATGAGAGTGAAAGAACTGGTCATGGACTTTGTGTTCTCATTTCAATTTGAGTGTTTAATTTTTATTTATTTTTAAATAACTAACCCTCGCGTGATTCACACATGCCATTGCCAATTGGATGTGGATGGACACGCTTACTTGGTCAAAATTGGATGCACAATGCTAGTAGTCCATAACGATTGTTTGAGCAAAAATTTTAGGGAGCGAGGGAAGGAGCTAGGAAAAGGGAGATAAGCGAAATTGTCTCAAATACATGACATCACTTATCTCGAGGGAGATGGACTCGCTCCGTAGAAGGGCGGTTGTTTGAATATTGTGTAATTGAGTGGTTGAGTGTCTTATTCATGTGATTTTGGATTGCATTGCTAAGCCAATAGCATTGCTAGGAGTCCCAGGTTTTGGATTGCATTGCTAAGCCAATAGTAGCACAGGCTGGATGGCCTCTCATAGCCATCCGGATTTGTGATAGGCTACATTGTAATTCATTGTTTATAAAAGTTTACTTGTTTAGTATCCGGCACAATTATGAAACAAATAAAATATAACTTGAACACTGTCAATAACTAAACTTGATTCATTTGTGGTTATCACTGGGCACTATGATGATGTCAATTTTTTGTACGCAAATAAAATAAAATGATGTTTTGAGAGGGGATGTTAGGGCTCGGAAAAAACAATTTTTTTTCATATGAATAAGGAAAACTTAAAGAGGAAGTAATAATCCGATTTACAAAAGTAGCACGTAAGATGTCGTGAGTGAAGCACTTAGCGGGTGAATGAACTTGATAGCATGACATATACTTAATGATAATGCTAGGAAATCAAGTTTTTGTAATCATGGTGACGTGGCGTAATTTTGAAAGAATGATAAAATCTTCAAAGTGATTATGTGTATCTCGAGATTGTAAAAAACATCCTCTAACAATGCCACATCATCCTGATTATAAAACATGATTGCAAAATCTGATTCCCTAACCTCAGTCTATACTTAATTATGAAGAAGTATTGGTTCTTGAACTTATCAACTATTTGATGACAATATATATTATATATAACATATACATCACCTCTTATTAGGTAGGCGTACGAACCAGGCACGGATCTATGAGGGGGCGAGTGGGGGCAAGTTTTTGAGATTTTTTTTTTTTTTTTATAATTTATTTGTCTCTCAATTAGTTTTTTTATGTGCCCATTTATTCTCACTTTTCACTTTAACCAGGACTTTATCCTTCAAATCATGTACATATCAAATTCAAACGAGTTATTCTAGACAGTTTGGGTAGACAGGCTGCTTTGCTGCCTGGGGGTCAAAATACAAATTTGCCCCCCCCCCTCTTTAAACCCAACTTTTTGGAGAAGGTATTTAAAGAGGGGGGCAAACTTGAATTTTGGGCCCCCCAGGCTGTCTAAAATTTGGGAATTCAAACTATACTTTTAGAGTTAGAGATAGAGGTTAAATCTCTCAAATCTCTCAAAGAACAAAAATTCTACAACAAAATGTAACGACGGTCTTCTACATGATATATGGCAATGCAATTATTGGTTTGAACTAAACGACCATAATACAATATGTTCAACTTTAAATTGCAATTATGCGTTGCTCAAAAGGCGTTGATCTAACTTCTAAGACTTCAGTTAATAACAATAATTGCAATAACTAGAAAGATCCAATTTCCACCGACGTAGATTACATATACTCAAATTCTTACGTCATCATCTACATTCTCAAATCTCCAAATAGAGTTATTGAACTCAAACAATATGATCTAAAAGCTAGCGATCAATAGCTCAAAAAACATTAAAGTCGTATTTAAATATGTGATAACTTTCAAAGGTACAATTTTTCATTTGGTAAACATGATAAAGAAAACATTAAATTTTTTTTTTTTGGTATATTTTGATGTTCATGATATGACACCATTGGAGCAAGTTTAGCTGACTTGGTCGGCTTATTTACATATTTTGTCTATTTTCATTAAAACATAATCACAAACACTTTAAAAATGATCGACAAAAGAATAATTTTAGTCCGCCAAACAAGCAAACAGGCCAACTTACCAGCCGGCTAGAATTTCTGGTGTACATGGTCCAATACTTAAACCCTAAGTTATGGTTATGGAACAATAAAATCTCTCAATTATTTTGGTATTCAAGTAGAAAATACGCGTCTACAGTCTGACATAAATTACACTCCCAAGAAGGTATTTCTTCCATCGATACCCATACGCATCTCGAAGTGTCAAGTTAACGGTTTAGATGAACGTATTGATTGTCCTCAACGAAAATCATGTGAGATGCAGTGACGCATTCGTAAAAAATAACGTCACACCCAACGCGAAAACGCGTCGCAACTTAACAAACTCTCACACCAAAGTTACTAATCTGTCAAAGACTATATTTTTTTCTTCTCTCTCCCCTCTATAAATATACACCACATCAACCTACACCAGTCTTCATCTTCTCTAGAAAAGAAATTTCTTCAGAGAAAACTTGCAAGTTAGAGAAGATGAATTACCAACAAAATTACCAACAGCCTCCCGTCGGTGTTCCTCCTCCTCAAGGTTTTTTTTTTCTTCTTCTAGTGTTTTAGAGTTTTAGAGTTTTAGATTTCAATTAGGTTTGATTTTGATTTGTTTCTGATTGTTTTGGTTGATTATGATTAGGTTATCCTCCGGAAGGGTACCCAAAAGAAGGATACCCACCACCAGGATACCCACCACAGGGTTATCCACAAGGGTATCCTCCCCAATCTTACCCTCCATCACAAGGGTACCCTCCCCAGTACGCTCAACAACCACCACAGCGACAACAGAGCGTTGGTTGTCTTGAAGGATGGTAATTGTCTTCTCATCTTCATCTTCTTCTTCTTATTCATTTTCTTAGGTCGCGTTTGGTTTATCTCTTGATAATAACAAAGTTCTGAATAAAGTTTTTAATAGTTTTAAATTGGTTCTGAATTCAGAACAATTAATAAGCACCACGGAGGTGCATAGTGGTCAAAGAAGAAAAACAAACACAGCCTTAGTAGTTTGCTGTTCTGAGATTTGTAGATCTGGGCGCACAATCATGCATAACCTGCGCTACTACTGCTGCTATCATGCGCTGTAGGTATTGGTTCCGGGCGATGATCTAGGCTTAGTGGTGGGAGGCCATAGTGGTTTCGTTGTGCGATTGTGAATTTCCAAAATTGCCCAATTTGGAGATTTTTTTAAAATAGTAGTTGGGTGATTGTATTCTAGTCTTTCTAGAAACAAGAAGGTAGGTGGAATTTATTGATTTTGTTCACACAATTTAGGTTTATCATACCGACCTTACATAGACACAATTTAGGAAATCAGGTTTTTGCAACCATGTGACATGATCTCGAAAGAATGATGAAATTTTCCAAAGAAGTTATGTGTATTTCGAGGTTGTAAAAAACTCTGACACATCATCTTGATTGCAAAACTTGATTCCCCGGCCTCACTCATCAAACATTGTGTGCACTTGAAGAGTCACACCAAATACCAATAGTGCTTGGATTTATTTATTGTGCGCTTCTAAATGTCGAGGAAAATGGACAGAACGTGGCGGGATGGGGATCGTCCACCCCGCCACGTTCCGTCCCTCGCCCGTTTCCTCGCCTGTTTCCTCGACATATAGAATTCCTGTTATATATTTTTAAAGTCCCATTGGAAAAAGTAGGGATGACTTTGTTACATTCTCTATATATAAACCAAATTTGTTTTCTTGTTCATAGAAATTATCACTTTTATCTGTACATAAAATGTGTTCGTACGTCTTTTTAAAATTTTTATACATAAATTCTTATTGTCGAGGAAACCAGCGAGGAAAAAGAGGTGGAGGGAGGTGAACCGTTCATCCCTTCGGGATGCGCGCACCAAAAAATGGGCATACATCCCGAGGGGGGTGAACGGTTCACCCCCTGCCACCTCTCTTTCCTCGCTGGTTTCCTCGACAATAAGAATCACTCATTTTTATAAATGTTAAATTATTTGTCGATTGGGAGTTGTGTATGATGAGACTAAATTTTGTTTATTTGTAATTTGTGTGCAGTTTGGCTGCTCTTTGCTGTTGCTGTGTCTTGGATATGTGCTTCTAAAGTGGATTAAAGGAGTGAATTATCAAATGTGGTGCTCTCTCTGGATAGTAAACCTTGCAATAGAACCCATCATTAGTAGACTTTTTAGTGAAAAGTGGTATTTGTTTGTGTTTTGGATTCTTCTCTATGATATGAAGTTTACTTTGGAACATTGTCATCTGTCTCCCTCTTTGTCTTTTGAACATGTAAACCTTTTATCTGTCTTAGTGTGTTTTATACATCATCTTTGCATGTTTTCTCTTTTGAATTGTCTGTCTCTGATGTTACATTTTACGTGACCGTGTGTGTGTCTGGATACTATCGTTTTTAGTTAGGCATGTTAAAGAAATCATTTGCCTTGGTTAAGGCTAATTAAAAGATGAAGGGGTTGTACTTATAAGGTTCGGGGTTCTATCATTGGATTGAAATGTGGGATTCGGATTCTCTACTGGAGATCCTTAGAAGGGAGAGGAAGCCTCATTGTCGACATGAGCATTATTGCCACACTGGCCAGGAAAGAATAATTCGTGCTTTATTATAGTGCTGTGTGGGTCTTCATGTTGAAGGCAATTATATGGACTGTTTCAGGCAAGTTTCAAGTCACTTTAATAATTCAATGTACTTAAATGACAGTGCTTATTCCCTTTTTGATTTCGAATGAGCAAATGGTTAACACAAGTTATCTGGGTTGCTCGGTAAGATGTCAAGATAATTGATCTAAGGCACAATCAATTCATGATACTGAATAACACCTGGGTGAAATTGATCATTTTGTTGCATCTTTTTTAGCACCAGTGACAAAATATTTTTCAATCAAACATCCTACGGGAATATTCGTAATACGAAGAGGATGGCATGCTTTTGGGAGTGTAGAGTTCAAACTCTCCATCGAAAAATGACAATGGAAAATGGCTTGAACCTTTTCGTTGTATTTACAATGTGGATTTGTTTACTCTTCTCAGACTGAGTCTTGGATGAAAGAAATATGACCAGTTTACTATCATATGGCGAGGAAATGAGCGAGGAAACCAGCGAGGGGAGTGGGGTGGAGGGAGGGGAGCCATTCATCTTCTTCGGGATATGTGCGTTGACTTTTCTTGTGCACATCCCAAAGAGAGGGAATGACTCCCCTCCACTTCACTGCCTCCTCGCTCATTTCCTCGACATTTAGAATTCCTGTATGGATAAATACCAGTATAATTGACTGACAATAACAATGTTAAAGACCAAAAATACATCAATCTTGACAAAATGCAGGTCAAATATACCTCAATATTCTCATTCTTAGCCTCTATAGATGTGTTTGTTTGTGGGGATATTTTTGCTTACATCAAACAAATAAGTAAGGGTAAATTGCCTCTATGCCGGAGGATTTCGGCCAAGTAACTAGTGCATAAAAAACAATTATACCCAATTATATCCTCTAGTTAGACATTATGTCTCTTGCTAAGGTAAAAACGGTCCCCTATCTAAAGTTGCATTTATTTAAATAACAAATTGAATTATACGTCTTGTTAGACATTATCGTATCTTGCTAAAACAACACGCTATCTATAATTGTATTTATTTTAAATAAAGAATTGAATTATATATCGTCGAGTTAGACTTCATGGTTTCTTGCTAAAGACGACACCCTATCTATAATTGCATTTATTTAAAATAACATATATATTGTTTAATTGTCCACCAATTGTAGTTCAGTTGGTCGGACATTCACTCTCCTTATGAAAGATCGCGGGTTTCTAACTCACTGGTTATAGTATTTGTTAGTTATAGGAAGCGTGAGCAGTATGAATCTAATTGTCATATGTTTGCTTCCTGTAGATCACAGATCTATAAATGTGATGTTTTGAGCAAGATCCATTGGATTCTAAAACAAAAATAAAGCTTAGTTCGATAAAAAGATCGAGTTTTAGAAACTTTACGACTAATACACTCATGCATGCACACTGCAAATATGAGAGCATACAGATCTAAATAAATCTTCTTAAAATAGGTAAAGCAGTCCCTAACATTTTTTTGTCTCAATGTCAGCTATTCTGACTTGAGTATGGGAGGCTCTTCTTAAAATGATTTTGAAATGGAAAATTCTAAATGTCGAGGGAAATAGCGAGGAAACCAGCGAGGTAAACGAGGTGGCGGGGGGTGAACGGTTCACCCCCCTCGAGATGCTTTTCGCGCGCGCATCTCGAGGGGGGTGAACGGTTCACCCCCCGCCACCTCGTTTACCTCGCTGGTTTCCTCGCCCTTTCCCTCGACACATAGAATCACTCTTTTGAAATCTATTTCAATTTAATTCGATAAAAATGGATGGATCGCCAACTCGCCCAACAACCATAAAAGTTCACCTATTTTTCCCTTTAAAAAAAGTCATAGCCCTAAACCTCAAGCGAGGGAGTAAACTCTCTTTTCAAAATTCTTTCTCGACACTCGTTCTTTTCTAGGGATGGCAATGGGGTAGATTGTCACGAATATCCGCTACACCCTCCTCAAATGAGACAGATTTGGATGTGCTTAAACGAATTTCGAGGCAAATTCAGGGATCCAAATAGTATTCGTTACATATTTTGGGCTGATACAAATTTGACCATCTGCCTCGTGGATATCCATTTATATACTATTGTTACAAAAATACTCTTGTATCATAAAATCCAAATTGTCATGCTCCGATTTTCGAGGAAAACGAAAATCCCAAAATTCATTTAGAATTATCCGTTTCCCCCAAAACTCGGGACGTGAAAATTCAATAATAACATAAACAAATAGCAGCAACAACTAAACATCTTAAACAAATAAAAATCTAACCCGGTGAGACTCTGACGTTGCTAGCTCACTAGCGGAACTCCAGTACGCAGCTCAAAATCTCTAAACCTGAAAGGCTAATCGGCTATATTCCAAAATGAATGTACCCAATAAGCAAAAGCTCACTCGGGTCAGCAATAAAGCTGGTGTGATACATCTTCATCCCAAAATCAATAAATCCACACATGACAAAACATCAAAATAAACAAAAACAATAAACAACCACATCATCAGGTAGTTCCTCAATGAGGCAAAGGTGTCATCATCCTAATAAATAAATATGCATTATTTATTACTAATAATAAAGTTTATAAGTTATCAATCATCATAAATACAACAACTATACAATTCATAATCATATTAGACTATTATTGAAATATTAACAAAACACATTTTTCTACCTTTAGGAAGACATGTAGTTCTCATTCAATGGTTGAATGAGCATTTAGTTTCTTCCTTTAAGGTAATTATGCACATACAAAAAAAAAAAAAAAAATCTCGCTTCTTTTCCACAATCGCACCATCCTCCTTGTGCCGAACACACCTCACCCAAGCGTGTCTCCCTTGCCTTCGAAACCACTCGGAGCGTACATGTTCCAAGTGGGGTGCCACCTCGAGAAACATGTCATCTCACCCGAAGTTTGATCCATGGCAAGCATTTCTAAATCTACATGTACAACCGAACTCACATGGAACGGTGCACCGATATGCAAGCAAGTTTGCATACCCATAGTAATATCACACGTATACAAGCAAGTCTGTATACAAAACAAATTTCTTTTCTTTTCACCTTTTTTTTTCGGAGTTGTGGAAAATAGCATAAAAAAATATTAACTAAAACTCAAAACTCTTTTATGGTGACACTTTGTCGACCATAAGTAAATCAACCACAGTATCCACCATTCTCTTAGGGAACAAATAATATTTGACATATTGTCAATTCACACATCTCATCTCTTTGCATAATATGAAAACAATATGCACACCAATTCGCATAACAATACAAATAATCAAACTATAACAAGTGCTCAGTTAAATTTCAGCCAATATCTATTACTAGAAAATTTTCTTTTATTTTATGTTATGCAATTGGGATCAATCTCGCCAGCTATGTAAATAGGTCCAAAGAAATACTCCAAAGATAATATCTTCCAGGTCATGATCAAAAGAGCATATAACAATGAGATACATTAGGAACTAAGCAAAATTGACTCATTTCATTCTTGTAAAACTTCCCCAAATCCATCTTCTATTTCATTAAGGAATTTCATCAAACAAATGAGCAATGTATCTATAACCTTTGACAATTAACGAGAAAATATTTCTGATAGTGGCACAACACTTTGACAACCAACTTTAATAAATCATATGGACACATATGATGAATTTCAATTTTAACCCGATGGGATTTGACAAATCCAAAATGCACATACACCTACTACCTAAATATGGTAACATCTGATCTAACCTATGAGATACAATTTGTCCAAACTTTCTTCATGATAACACTCAGGGGTTCCTTACTCTTACACAAACCCTACCCAATCACATGTTTTTCTAATGATGATGATGACCTAGAAAACTCTGAATGCCTTGACAATTGCCTAAAATCAATGTGAACTACAATGGGTATCCATTCATTCATTCAAATCAATTAGTTAAAGTAATCAAACCCCATCAATTTAATCTACCAAGTTAAGGGCAAAATCAGGAAGAAAAAAAAATGGGGGTTTAATCAAAGTAGATTAAACACACAACACATAACGACCAAAACTATCACATAAAACAAACTGAAAGGGGTAAAAGAGAACTCACTGAAGAGATCACAAACCGTAAAGGATTGCGCAACGGATCCACGCAATAACCCTAGATAAAGGTGAAGAACCACCAACCTTATGAGACCAAGCATCTCCAATCAGAAACCCACCACCAAAAAGGTATCGGGAGGAAGACGAACAAGCTTGCAAGACACTGTGTTCTGCTGAGAACTACCATGTAATGTAAAAAAGTCCATTTTCCTGTTCCATTTCAGAACCAACTGCTTTTGTATACAATTAATCTCATTTGCAAACGGCCTTATACATTCACATGAATTGGCTTAACTCATCTTAAACCATTTTCCATAAACTTCTGAGTAACACTTTATTTTGACGGAGTGTGTTTTGCTTTCAAATCCTATAGGTGTGTCCCACCATCAAAATCACGACCCGTATAATGCCACGTCCATGTCATTTTCTTTTATATGCCCATCTATAACTGTGGAGTAGGTAAACTTATCTGGATGGATGTGTTGCTTTAACATTTCATCCATGCATGAAATTACATCCTTCATCATTCCAAACTGACAGTAGCCCTTGATCGTAACATTGTAGCCAACAAGTCCAGGCTCTATGCCCTTTTCAACCACAAGTGTAGAGAGTTTCTTTGCCTTACTTATGTCATCACCATGTCCCACAAACGCATCAACCATTGTTGCATAAACATAAGCATAAGGTAAAATGTTCTGGCCAATCATCTCTAATAGCAGTTGCTTTGCAGTAGGAAACTTGCCCTTCTTGCAAAGACCATTTAACAGAATATTATAAATACCTGCATCCAGACACACTCTCATCTTTATCATATAATCACGGATTGCCAAAGCCAGATCAAGTTCACCTTTCTTGAGACTAGGGGAGAGTTCCTCTCCTTTTAACACAATCGGAACACGGACGTCCATATGAGCCCCTTTCTCAACCCAGACAAGAACAAGGTTCAAGATGCTCCCACTCTGCGGGTCTCGATGAACCTTGATTGGAAGCACAGTCCCTCTCTGCAAACTCTTGGATCCACATTTCCAACGTAAACATGAGACATAATTGATCTCGCGGAGTGAAGAAGAAGAAGAGACCGATCTGGTCTGAAGAAATAGTAGCTGCACTGCGCAGCGCTGCTTTCACCTTTCCCAAATCCCGCCTGCCAACCTCACCTCTAAAACCTTAACTCTATGTGAAGAACCAGAGAAGAAAGAAAACAAATGGGTTTTGGTTTTATACTATGGGTGGTTATTTGCCCCCCACTAAAATTCTAAAAGCACACACCTTCTAAACTAACCAAATAAAACCCTAATCATTAGTTAAATAAAAGTCCGAAACCAAGCCCAAATACAATTGAGTAACAATCCATTAGGTCTTACAAATTTTTGGCTAAATACACACACACTTTATCCTATTTAGCCATGACAAACAAAAATCATTTTCCAAATAATTGAAATTACAATATATGCCATAATTAATAAATAATAATTTTTTATATTTATTTAATTAGACGGATATTACACAAATCCTTCTCCTAACCCTAGTTCTCTCCATCGTCACGGAGTCTCTACCAGGAAGTCCAGGACCACCAATAACTGTCGTCCACCGTCGTTCAACAATAGTTGATGTCCACCGTCGTCCGTTGTCCACCAGTTGTAACAATAGTTGATGTCCACGGTAGACAAATTTTGAGTAATGTTCACCAGCTCATAGTGAGAAACGAATGCCAATAAATCTGTCAGAGAGGGGGATCTCCTCTGCTCCATGATTTAGTTTGGAGTTGAAGCAAAAACGTTGGGCATGTGTTTCTTTAACTTTTAAAAGATATTTAGAGTATATGTTTTTGGATTTATCTCTGTTGACGTTCGAGTTTACCAATTTCATATTAGTTTGTTGAATCAACTTGACGAGTTTTATTTATTTATTTATTATTATTTATTGTTGCTCGTATTTAACTGAGTAAGATGTATATATGAAGTTATGAACTCGTCTTTGCTTTATTCTAGTTGAAATTTCTATTGAAGCTTGTATAATAACTACATAGACATCATGGTTTTGTGGTATCAACCATACTATTGTGGTATCAACCATACTAACTGGACTCGATGATCTCATAAGGAAAATAGAAGCAAAGAAATTGTTGGAAGTGTAATTAATCTCTAATTGAGTCTTTTCCAAACTAAAGACGCTATCACCATAAATGGTGGACTCAAATGCAAGTAAATGCACTCAAATGCATATGAGATGGAGTGATGTAGGAACATAGTAGGTTTAAGAATCTTCAATGAAATTTCTTCATAAATCAAAGCAAATATGGGAAGTGTGAAACCACTGGATACAATAATACATACCTAATTACATGAAGCTCGTGATACCAAACAACAAACACAACATCAATTGGCTCTTCTTGCTTTTTGACTCAACTCCCTAAGTGTTGCCCTACTGAGCACTTAAAAGTACTTTTATTGACACTTTGAAAACATTTTAAGTTTTCACACATCTACATTGACACAATTCATACCAAGTGTTTATGTATAAACACTATATTTATGAAACTACAGAATTCAATCTTCTAAGTTTTGTCTCAACCCGTGATGGATGGTTCACATAATGATAAAACAAGTTATAAATCGATAATTAATATAAACAAAAATATAATAATCAATAGATGGTGAGAGTAGAATGATGTATATCTAAAACAACTAACAAAATGTGCCATTACAATTTAATTGCAAGAAAATGTTCAAGTGTAAGCATAAGCATATCACTAATCAAAAAATTTCACACAAAATGGAAGTATGCAAAATGAGATCTACCAGTAACAACCATTTATGATGTTTATAATCAAATACCAAATTATGCAACTTCAGTAATAAAATATAAACAACAACATAATATCAATCCAGTTTCAAATTTAATTGGTAGAAAACTATAGTAGTATTATAAATGCCCATATCCCGAGCCAAGCAAATTGCAATGTTTCAAATGAACTAAAACAAAAACATAATATAGTAATACCGATCCCACGACCAACAACTCCAAGAATCCACCAAGCCATCCGTAGAAAGATAATAACAATGTCAAATTCAAAGCAAAGTCGATCTATTTTGGTTTAATAAGAAATGCAACTTGAAAAATGAAAACTATATATGACACAATAATAAAGGAGAGAATGATAATTGGTAGAATGCACAATGTAGAGAATAACATTATTTCTTAGTTTTCAATAGTAAAATAAAAGGCATAACTTAAATTTTATAACTCAAATTGAACAAACACTTTTCTCAACAATTAATTAATAAAATAATTTTTTATTACATATCACAAAATGCTAGTGTTGTATAAGTAATTCCAATAATAAAAAATTATGTAATAATAAATCTCCCAAAAACAAGAATTATTGTATGAAGCTAATTATTAAGAAAAACTAAAATAACATCACAAAAAGCTTTCCTGAACAATAGTATTTCCTTGATCCAAATTAAACATCAAATAAATACAAAACAGTGAGCTATGCCAAACATTAAAATCTAAAAAATAAGAAGAGGTTCTTACCAATAAGAATGACTTTAGAAACACGACAACCTGCAATTGAAAAGTATGAATGAAATGATATGAGTATGTAAAGCAACTAAAATGAAAAAAAAAAATATTAAAACTTTAACATTAAAAGTTTCACTAATTCGAGGTCAAACAAACATACATGAAACTTTTCATATTTTCAGGGCACTAACTTATATTTTCAGTCAGAACATTCACAAAGTTCTTATATATCCTTATTGTTTTAAAACCATGGTACATTATTAGTATTATGTTCACCTAAAATTGTCATTAAACTTATCAAGTGTCAATTTGATCAATCAAACACATGCATGTGCAAATCCTTTCATTTTTTCACAGCCTAATTCATTTTTTCCTTGTCTTCGGTTTAGCTCTATACTATTATTAATACAAAAGACTTACACCGGGATCATGGTGGACATTTATTTTGGTAAAAATAATTAAGAATATTAATTGGGAGGAAGAAAAAGTAACATACCTAATTACGACCTACTCTAATTTCTCTAGAGCGATTAAATAAGCTAGTTATCGATCCATCTCTTAGAAAATTAGTGTGACAACCTAGACAATTGATTTTGTTTTCCAGCCAGTTCCTTAAGTAAGCGAAATGAAAGAAATGTCTGCACAGAGTTTTCATCCACATCTGGTCGTCAGAAAGATAACAATCTTCATAACAACATGATGGACATTCTCCATCCTAATTCTCAAATACCTCAATACTTTTTAAAACTTCTAGTGTTCTCTTTGCACATATGGCAGTCGTTTGCTTGAATAATATGGTAAATAAAAAAGTTTCCATGATTTTTATATACACAATTATTTCACTAAACACGTATGTTCCTCCAATATGCTGCATCAACTTTTCTAAGGATGAACATATAACTGCATTATTTTGTTATAATAGGCAAAACAGATGAGGTTAACAACTAAGTAGATTGCTTAATGAATTCATTTACACTATTTTGTGATACTGTCACGCCCCGATTTTTGAACAACATAAATTAATAGATTATCCAAAAACCAAGGCATGACAGGAACATATTAAATGGTACAGTCATAAGGCAGAAAACAAACTAATAACCTTCCTCAATATTATTCCTCTAAAGATGAAGTCCACAACGAATAAATGAAAATTACAATAATAAAATTTCCAAATAAATATCTGACAAAAGTGAGCGTTTATATCTAAACCCTACATCTGATTACTTAGGAGTAACAATAATAAAAATATAACAAAAAGACGTGTCGACTCCTCAGCTTTCGCCACGCAGCTAATACCCTTCCTTACGCTCCAATTAACCCTGATAGTTCTCTGGGGCTACGCTCATTAAG
The DNA here is from genome assembly GCA_003290165.1 of Berberis thunbergii. Classification (NCBI taxonomy): domain Eukaryota; kingdom Viridiplantae; phylum Streptophyta; class Magnoliopsida; order Ranunculales; family Berberidaceae; genus Berberis; species Berberis thunbergii. Next base: position 61,899 of record QNQO01001383.1, on the reverse strand, counting down.
AACATACCCAAATTTGTAAAACAATACAAAATCTGGGTCAATATATTAATATTGGTGTGAGCAAATTTACAAATCAAGACAAATTAAATATAAAAGGACAAAATGCAACTTCACCTTAAGGAAGATAGGTAGTTCTCATTCGAGATTTGAATTAGCTGGTAGTTTTTTCCCTCAAGGCTAACCTAGCACAAACTAAAATAATCTATACACAATTTCATGTCATGCTCAATTTAATGGTTCTATTTAATTAATTAATTTTTATTTTTATTTTTTTTAATTCTTGGCTTCTTTTCCACAGTCGCACTCTCCTCCTGTGCCGAACACACCTCACCCAAGTGTGCCTCCCTTGCCATCGAAGCCACTCAGAGCGTACATGACCCAAGTAGGGAGTCACCCCGAGTGTCATGTCATCTCACCCGAAGTTCGACCACTGACAAATATTCTTCCTAAATCTATACGTACAACCAAACTCACATGGAACAGTGCACCGATATGCAAGCAAGTCTTCATACCCATAATTCTATCGCATGTATACAAGCAAGTCTGTACACAAAAGAAATTTTTTTTTTCAGAGTTGTGGAAAAAGAACATTTACCAAGTATTTTATTTGAGCCATTACTTTTTCAAATCAATTAACATCACATCACGATCCTACTACAAAAACCATATACATAAAACATTACCACGGTTATATTCATAACATTATAACCATACAACATGACCAATGTTTCAACATTGTAACACGGTCACTGTTTTAAAATACATGGGTTATGATTTATGGAATGACATCTTTTGTCTCTTCCACATGATCATCAATAAAGAAGCCTGTCACATCTTTAATTCATTAAGGATGTCTTAAATTCATTAAAACGAATATTCATTATGGATGTCTTCAATTCATTAAGGATGTCCGCATCACCATCAATAAATAAAATTGAACGAAACCCATCACCATCAATAAAAAAAAATGAAAGAAACCCTTCCCATCTTTCTCTCTTCCAGATGTCAATCACACAAAAAAAAAACCCTTCTCTTACAGATGTTACATCACCATCAATGAAGAAAAATGAAAAGAAACCCATCACCATCAATAAAAGAAAATGAAAAAGAAACTCTTTCCCATCATTTATCTCTTCCAGACGTCAGATCACACAAAAAAAAACCTAAAACAAAACCCTTTTTAAATGAGATTTTTTTAGGGTTTCATTAGCTAAATACAACCATCCCTTATCTATTACCCACCACCTGTCTAAACCTAAGTTCGAAAAAAAAACATAAAATATAATTACTTGTAACTATTACCAATTAATAATTACTACCAATAAATAAATATTATTAACAATAATAAAAATATATTGGTAAGTGAATTGGGCGGGTATTGCAGATACATTTTATCCCTATTATGATATGGTACTATTTGTTTTACAGATTTTGATTCAATTTATGATTGATTTTAATATAATAATTTAATCAAATTTATTTTGTATTGTTAAGTAGATGTTAATTAAATCATCGTTTAAATGAAAAATACCTTGTATGAATGTAACTTATGTAATTGACAAATAACTATTAATTACTATCAAATATCTTGTTAGACTGAATTTTATATAAAATTTTAGGACTATTGCTCTATTCAATGCATTAAAAACTTACATTTAGATCAGAGTCATGAACGCAATTGAACAATTAAGGTACTAGAATTAGGTATCAGAAATCACAATCATTCAAACCCGTTAATGCGTGCTTGCAAAAAAATGTTTAGAGTAGTTAGGTTCTCTGATACCTAATCTTAAGATGATAGTTAACAAATGAACATATGATCATGTTTCAGCCAAGTATTTAAGATACTAGAATCTATCTTACAATTCAAATGGGTTTTTTCATTGTTCATAAACAATATTTACAGAGTATTTGTCCTACGTGGCATCAATTGTCTCAGTGGTAGAACTTAAATTAAAACTCAACCCACGATGTTTTCCTCTTCCTCTCCACAGTTTTCTCTCTTCAACACAAACCTCTCACTCTCTACAAAACGCCATTTCTGTTTCTTCTCTCCCACCATCAATCACGCCATTTCTCACCATTTCTGTGGCAGCAACTTAAAGAACCTCACATACACAAACTCAAAACTTCACCCAAACTTCTCCCCACATACACAAACTCACTCACTCTCACACAAATCTCTCTCTCACGCAGCAAAATAAGCAAGCCTCTCCTTCTCACGCAACAAGCCTCTCCCTTTCCCTCTCACGCAGCAAGCCTATCCCTCTCCTTCTCACGCAGCAAAATACGCAAGCCTCTCACGTAGCAAAATAAGCAAGCTTCTCCATCTCTGCATCTGAAATATGTAAGTAGCAGCGCTTTTTTAATCTTTAGGGTTTCTAATCTCTGACTCTTATTTCCACTCTCATGCAATGTGTTGATTCTATATCTGTGCAATGTGTTGATTCTATGCAATTTATGGTATGGGTTGATTTGGTTTGTTTTTCTTCTCCCTTTCATCTCTTGCAATTTGTTAATTTAGGGCTTCTTTTAACCACTTTTTAATCTTTAATCTCTAAATTTAGGTTGTTTTTTTGTTTGAATTATTTGGTTGCAAATCTTCTACAGCCTTTGTCTCACATTTCTCCCTTTCATGTAGCTATCTCTGTTCAATGCATTGATTCTCTACAATTTCAATTCACACGCCATCGACCACGCCATTTATTTGGGTTGATTCTCTCTTGCACAACTCCTTTCTTTCAATTCACCCGCCATCTTCGAGTAAGGTAAATTTCAATAGTTTATACGGTTTGATGTTTTTAGTGTCTAAAGTGAGTTGTATTGAATTTGAGGTTTATTGGTTATTGAATTGCTGCAAATTCATGATTTGTATTCATTCTCATCTATGTAGATCATAATTTTGTAGTGAATATTTTTGTTTCGATTGGGGGTATAAAACTTTTAGTTGCAAATTCATTATTTGGTCAAATTCATTATTTGCAAATTCATTTACTAGGTGTTTTACTAGGTGCGCAATTGACAATGCACCACATAGCCTTCCTAATTTCTTCTTAATGGGTCAAGTTTACTATTGTTCAGATGCAAATATTCATCATCAAGACAATATATGTTGAAAAAACAATAAAATAATTTCTTTCTTCGTTTCACGGTCGTCAAATTTGGAACCTCCTGAAAATTTTTGGTTGTAGAACAATTTTGTTGTTGCATTTGTGTTTTCCTTATGCATTCTTGCTACATCAAACCTGTATTGTCCACTTGGTATGGGTTAGTTATGCGCTAAGATCTATCAGTGTCGTCACTACCTGCCGAAAGTAGTGGATTTATCTTCCATTAGAAAATTTGGGCTTTGAACCACTCCACCACCCCATGACTTAATTGCTAAATTTGTTTTCAACGTTTCTGGCATTTTTTTTACTGCACCGATTTGCTATATATTGACCAAGTACTCGAAAGCATATAGAGATATTTGCTTAGTTCAAGCATATACTGTGCAAAATAAGTTACTGCATAACTATATTGTGTCACACCTCCTCAGTAAGAGTAAAATTCTAATAATTTTTACAAATGTCGCACCTAATTTTTGAATCCATTCATAGCTGAATTGAGAATGACCCTTTGAAGCTTTAAAACTTAAGTTTTTACTAAAACAAGGGTTACAGAGTATAGCTTCAAGTTCTCTAATAAAAGCAAATTATACATTCTTTTAACCATTTGAAAGCTTGATTAAGCTAACTTCATGATTAGAAGCATATGAAGCTCTTTAAGTTGTTAATTCCATATTAAATTAATTTCTTATGAAGATGTTGCCTTGCCTTTGTTGAATTAGAAGTCTATGCGAAGGGATACTATTGCATTTTCATCTCAAATGTGTGGTTGTGTTGTTTAATCATAATATCTACTTTTTTTGCTTTGATAAGGTGTAGATTCAAGGGTTATGTTCATAAACAACTCATGTTAATAACTTTTTTCTTAGATATCATGCTATGATACATTTAAAATGTTTAAAACATATTGATTTGCCAATTTTTAAAATAATTTCTTAGATCTCTAATCATATTTTTTAAAAGTATGCATCATTGTTAAAACAATGTAAATTCTTTCAATTGTTTTTTAAAATCCCAAGGCTTCTAAAGTCCATTTATTTCGTTATTTTTCCCCTTTTATACCAATTGCATATTTGTTATGGCTTTTTTACCCACATATGGTTCTTCATTCCACCTTTTAGTGTCCGTTTTTGGTTGAATTGCATATTGAATCACTGGTTTGGTTGCCACACATTTCATTTTTTCTTTTCACGGGTCACTCAACTTGCATTGTTCCTCACCTTAATTATGGACCCCTTCAAAAAACACCATACTCCAAAATGATGATTTTCGGACAGGTACTATAGCATGCTTGCTTGCTTGCAGGCGGGCAATATGCTTTCTTGCTTGCAAGCAGGCAGGTAACTTGCTTGCTTGCAGTCAGGCAGGCTGCTTGCTTGCTTAGTGCTCCATTTTTGGTGTCAATAATAATCTGACAAGTATAACATTTTCATGTAGATGAAATTAATAGCGGATAACAATATTAATCTGGCATTGTTAATTACCATTGTGAATTGGTTTGTTTGGTTTGGTTGTTAATCTGATTTGTTTGATTTGGTTGTTAATTTTCATTTCTGAATGGTTGATACTATTTGTAGTTGACAATGCCAGCTTTCGAAAATTCAAAACTTTAAGTATATGAGTGTCGTAGGCAGCATGCTTGCTTGCAGGCAGACAACATGTTTGCTTGCTTGCATGCAGGCAGTGCTTGCTTGCTTAGTGCTCTATTTTTTTGTGTCAATAATAATCTGGCAAGTATAGCATTTTCATTTAGATGAAATTAATTGGGGATAGCAATATTAATCTGGCATTGTTAATTACCATTATGAATTGGTTTGTTTGATTTGGTTGTTACTTTTCATATGTCTTAATGGTTGATCGTATTTGTAGTTGAGAATGCCAGCTTTCGAAAAATCTAAACTTGAAGTATAGGAGTGTCGTAGGAGGATCTGTTAGTTGAAAGATATCGTGAAGAACAAAGCTTCAGTTTTTCCATCTTGCAGCTTCTAAGTGGAAGAATGAAGTAAGAAAAATCTAAGTGGAAGATCAAGTAATATAGAAACTCAAGTTACAGTAATACAAGTGGAGACTTAATGACTTGATTGTGTTTCAACATTCTGCTTTTACCCTGCCCCTACAATTGTAGTTCATCTTTAGCAAAAATGAATTACGCAGTCATTCTGATGCTCTTTTGTTTGGAAACAGGTGGAGGCTTTGAAGTGTCTGTTTTCACTTGCAGACTTGGCAAGAATCTGGAGGAACGAAGAGTCAACGAAGGTAACAAGTAACTCTATACTGCTTTTTTGACCCTAGCTTCAATGTGGATTGCTCTTCAATGTATTCTCTAATAAAAAAATCAGTTTTTCTTCAATGGTTTCCTCTGTAACTTGCCTCCACTACTGGATGCACCATATTTGTTTGATGAAATTCCTCTTTTTTAAGAGTGCTTAAAGGTTGGAGCTTTATGGGTTTTGAGGTTTGTGCAGGATGTGTTTAGATGCTTAGTGTGTAATGGAAATTTGTGGTTGCTTTTGAAATGCAGTCTTGGTGATTTCATTTTTGGCATAGTTAGAGTTCTGAATTTGTTGAAGCAAGGCATTTATGAAAATATTGGTTTATGTTTGTAGCCAAATTATGACATTTTCTATTGGTGCTACAACTTTCAACTTTCTTACCCCAACAATCTGGTTTTTGAACCCTATCCTTCTGTGTACTCTTACAGACCGTCATAGTTTTTACAATTTCACCTGAGTACTTACACTGTAAAGGAATCACACTTCTATGATTGTTTTTTGTCTTCTTGGCTTGCGTTCACCCATTACCAAAACCCAGTGACTTAGGAGAAGTTTTGTTATATCATATCAAAGAATATAGGAGAAGTTGTCACTGAGTTGTATGAATAATATAGGAGAAGAATATAGGAGAAGTTGTCACTGAGTTGTATTATATCAAAAACCATCTTCTAGGTGTAAGAGTTCCTCTACAGTGACTTATAGGAGTTGTCAGCTGAGTCACCCAAAATGTTATATGATGCATACCAGAAAGATTGATAGATAAACCGAAATATCATTTCCTATAATTTCCTAAGCAAAAACCTCCATATCTGTGTAATGACGTTCAGTTTCTCTGTGTCAAACTGCCAAAGCACAATATTTCCAGATTGAACTCTGAATTAGCAAAGATAGTTTGAATGGTTACATGAAAGCTAGGAAATAGGGAGAATGCATTTTTGTTTGCTATTTTAAGTGTGTTGTAACATTGTGCTATAAATATTGTCTTCCTCTTTAAGTGTGTTGTAACATTGTGCTATAATTATAATAGCATTAGCATCTCATTGTCTGCATTTTATGTATCTAACTCATAGTTTGCTTTAAAATTAGTTGAAAATATGGCTTCTCACATTTTGAGTTTTCTAAGTGAAGAGTCACAAAGAGATGTTAAGAAGGAAAGGTCCCCTTTTTAGAGCTCTGAATCTCTTTGACCTTCTAAAGCTAGGGCTTTATTTTATAAGGTTCTGACAATATTTATTGGCTTGGAATTTATGATGTCAATTAAACTAGGATTTTTGTATGCTCTGGATTTTGTTTCCTTGCTTGCAGGCAGGCATGTCCCCTTTTTAGAGCTATGAATCTCTTTGACCTTCTAAATTTAGGGTCTTATTTCATAACGTGAAGAATAGGAGTGTCGTAGGCAGGATGCTTGCAGGCAGTATGATTGCTTGCTTAGTTCTCCATGTAAGTCTTTCAAAATTTGCCTTTGAAGTAACATAGTTGATGCAATAAGTGTATTGCTCATGAGATGATTTGATTGAATTTTTTGTTTTGGTTGTGAAATTGTGCTTATGATCTGACATGCATTTAGTTCTTTGAGTTTTGATGTATTGGGGTTTGATCTTAGTTTGCAGTTTGTTCCAAGGTAGCTTGCTTGGTTTTGCATTGGTTGAGAAATTGGTTAAGCATGCTTGCTTGCTTGCAGACAGCATGCTTTTCTGAATATAAATGTTTTGCTAATTTTTTTTCAAGATTATTAGTCGAGTCAAATTTGCCTTCTTTGAAAATTCAGTACTTGAAAAATTTGCCTTATTTGAAAAATCATAACTTGCCTTATTTGAAAAATCATAACTTGAAAAATCTAATTGTGCTTATGTATTAATGGTTGATACTATTTGTAGTTGAGAATGTCTGCTTTCGAAAAATCATAACTTGAAGAATAGGAGTGTCATAGGCAGCATGCTTGCTTGTTTGCTTGCAGACAGGCAGGCAGTTTGCTTGCTTGATTGCAGACACCATCCTTGCTTGCAGACACCATCCTTGCTTGCTTAGTGCTCAATTTTAGGTGTCAATATTATTTTTTGTACTTGAGAATGTTTGCTTTCAAGATTATTAGTTGAGTCAAATTTTAGGTTGATACTATTTGTAGTTGTTATTTTTTTTTTCAAGATTATTGTAAGATAGATTTGTAGTTGAGAATGTCTGCTTTTGACAAATCATAACTTGAAGAATAAGAGTGTCGTAGGCAGGCAGCATGTTTGCTTGCTTAGTGCTCCATTTTAGGTTTATACTATTTGTAGTTGAGAATGCCTGCTTTCAAGATTATTAGTTAAGTCAAATTTTAGGTTGATACTATTTGTAGTTGCTATTTTTTTTCAAGATTATTAGTTCATGGCATTGATTACCATTGTAAATTTTTATGACAGGTTCAGACAAGTTTCAATATTGAAAAATACAGAGGAAACTCTGTCGAAATTTTGATTTTTTAATTGTTCATGACATTGATTGTCATTATAGTCACTTACGTGAAGTATATTTTCTTATGACATGTTCAGATAAATTACTTTAGGGGAGCGTGTTAGAGAAGATGGGTCGATACTTGGGATGGAGTTTGATCCATTGCCACCTGCTGCTTTTGGTGCACCAATAGGTATGACACGACAATTTTCATATTTGAGTTGTTTTGCTTATTGATATCATGCAATGCAGCTTTAATATCTATAGCGTACTGTGTATCGTAGAGATTAATTTGGTGTTTTTTTAAATGGGTTCAAAGAGATTCAATAGTCGTAAGATTCATGCAGCGTCTCTCAATCTCCAATAGTCGTAAAAACCCAATTGCAATTGTCATAAAAACCCAATTGCAATTGGAGATATTATGTGGTGTTCATGGCATTGATTGCCATTGTAATTTTTTATGACAGGTTCAGACATTTATTAATATTTAAAAATACAGAGGAAATTCTGTCAAAATTTTGATTTTTTAATTGTTCATGACATTTATTGTCATTATAGTCACTTATTTCTTATGACATGTTCAGATAAATTACTTTATTAAAAAAATGACATTGTCTTTGGATATAATGATATTGTGTGCATGTCTCTTTGACTGTTTAATACCATGTTCTACTATCAAACCTCTTTTAATACTGAAAACGTTGATTATATATTGCGTTGAGGCAACAATTTTTTGTGAATGTCAAATTATGCGAGGTACAAATGCTTATGAAAAGTTTAAATATTGAAAAAATGGGAATCTTTGTCAAAATTTTAAATATTTTTTAATTTTTGTAAAAAAATCATCTTGATATTCTTCTAAACCCAACGTGCTATTCTATTTGCCCTAATTATATTTCTTCAACTGCTGCTTTACTAAATCGGTATCAATTTCAGTCAAAACTCACTTGGACAAACATGTGATATTTTTTAATATTCAATTCTTTTCTTCTTATTTTTAGTTAAGCTGACATTTGATGGAGATTAAATTCCTTAGCACATTGGTTGCGTTGATCAGTTTTATTAACAGTGTTTTACTATTCAAGAGTATTAACGTTTACAAAATTCATTTATCATAACTGTTGTAATAAACAATTATGCAAGTGTTTTTAGAAATCGAAACAAAACCCCAAATGTGAGTATTCGACATAGCCGTGAAGGTAGGATGTAATTTGCAATAGTGCCAACGGCACGGGTATTACACTAGTTATATATAAATATAACCCTTTATTGAGTGTTTGATGAAAAAAGTTTGGAGAAGTTAGGTTATTTGATACCAAATCCTAAGATAGTAATTAACTAATGTAAGTATATTCCATGTTACAAATACAACAAATGAACGTATATTTTCTTATTTATTTTTCTAAACCAAAACGTATCAATTTTGTATTAAGCTTTGTGTGTGAGTTTTGTTTTGTTTTTCTGTGTGTTTTTGGTACATCAATTTTTCTAGGTAAAGATGGAGTCTCCCTTGCCGAAAATTCTTTGTTGCACCGGGGGTTTGCCTGGTATTTAGCCTGGTGCAAACCCCTCACCGTTCATTTTGCCTCGAGATGAGTGTAGCACATATCGCAAGGCTAAATGAATGGTGGGGGTAGCACCAGGCTAAACACCAGGCTAACCCCCAGTGCGCTGTAGCAATGCTCCTTGCCGAATGCGATTAAAATAAAACATAAAGTTCCCTCCAAAACATTCAAGTTGCTCCTCCAAAATCAGCAGAGCTTTTATCTTTCCCCAAAAAACAAAACACAATATTTCTTTACTTTCTTCTCCAGATTTAAACGAATCTGGCCCGATATCTCTCCACCTTGAAATCGAAGACGAAGACGTTGAAATCAAGCGAAGTCGAAGAACATTAACTCCGATGTAGAAATCGACATTTTCTCTCTACCCTGAAATCGAACACGAATAATGTTTGTCTGAAGCAAAGGGTTTGCATATTTCACATTAAGTTCATGAAAACTGATTAATAGGGATAAATCAGTTCATAAATATATTTTACAATTCAGCTGTAAAATATACAGAAGCGAAAAAAAAATGGTGTGTCCTCTGCAAGAAGAAATGGTTTGTGGCATTGTAGAAGGCATAAATGGTTTGCGGCTCTGTGGAAGAAATGGTCTATGTCTTAGTGCTACTAGTCCTCATTCAATATTTTATTTTTATATCAGGTTGTAATTCAGGTTGCATTTATGAATTACAAAACTCATAGTTGTAATTAGTTTGTTTGCATTTCTGTAAATCAAGTTGTTTTAATAATTTTTTTTGACATAACTCTGTTTGTAAAAGCACAAAACTTGCAGTCTTTACATTAGGGACCAGATAGTTTGATTTGGAAGGGTAAAGGTGTGGGCTTCTCGGTTAAAGAATTTTCGGATATGTTGGCTGCATCTCATTATGAGACCCACTCTAACCCCTTCATTACCTCCCACAAAAATCTGGTATGGGTGAAAAACCTTTTTCCCCGGATTAATTTCTTTAGTTGGTCAGTTTTGCACGAGAAGATATTGACTAAAGATAGGTTAAGGAAAATGGGAATCCTCACTGGGAGTCTTTGTGTGCTTTGCAATGAATTTGAAGAAACACTGGACCATTTGATGCTTCATTGCAGTTTCTCCAAATCCATTTGGAGCAGTTTTTTGGTGGAATTCGGTTTGAGTTTGATGTTTGAAGGCTCCATTTTAGATTGGCTAAGTTGGTGGTCTCAAGCTAATCCTTCCCGTCGGGGGGAGTGGTTATGGCGTAGGGTCCCTCACGTTCTCATGTGGTGTGTGTGGAAAGAAAGAAATAAAAGGGTTTTTGAAGGTCTACACAGATCGGAGCACTCTATCTTTATCGAGATTAGAGAATTGCTGTGGAGGATGGGTTCGGCATGTAATTTATTTAAGGATTTGGGTTTTGACACTTTTATAGTGTCTTGGCATTCCTTGATATAGGAATGTTTCTCGTTGTAATTTATTTCTCTTTCTTTCATTAATAAACATCTTCATGTTTGACCGTAAAAAAAAAAAAAAAAAAAACTTGCACAGCAGTCTTTACATTCAAAGTTGTAATGAGGTTGTAATTCAGGTTGTTTGTATTATTTTTTTAACATAGTATTTTTTTCTGACATTCAAGTTGTAATTCAATTATAATCAAATTATATCTTAGATTCAAAACTCAAAGAAAACTAGTGCAATTGCAAAGTTTTGAATCTGGAATTAAGTTCTAATCACTGTAATGTTGACTGAATTAATTCTATTATTGCAGTGAAAACAAGTGCAATTATATCTCAAATTATATCTCTGTAATTCAGTCCTAGTGCAATTGCAGAAAACAAATGAGATAGTTATTATATCTCAGATTCAAAACTTGAATTCCAGAGTGCAATTGCAGAAAACATAGACTAGTGCAATTGTACTAGTGAATTTCAGAAAACAAAACTTAAAGCAATTATAGAGTGATTTCCATAGACTGTTGCAAATTAAGAAACACATAACATAATACTCCTCCCTATTTTGTAACATTGACAGAGTCAAGCCTTACTGCACAGGATAGAAGATTAACCACAAAAGCTTAATGCTCCCCTACATAACATCTATGAACATAATTCATTTACTCAAATTCACTACCAATACATCTCTGAATATAATTCATTTACTCAAATTTTATTCACAAGTACATTATAAAACAAAATTACATCTCACATATCATCCAAAATCTTTAAAAATATAAGTACAAGAATCAATAAAACTACCACTAACATACTGTTGATTAGGTCCCTTGTAAAAGCCCAAGGATCGTTGATTTGGGTTTCATCTCTTTGATAATGAGTTTGATCGCCACGCCCTCAGGAGCATTATTTGGTCGGTCCACTACATTTTCAGTGTCGTTTCTTCTTGACTGGTGCTATTTTCTCCCTTCTTGTTCTATTCTCGTCTCGTGCTCTATTCTCACCTCTTCTGATCGCACCCACATGCTGTAATATTCATAGGCTTTTTCAGCTAATTTGAAACCCTTATACATACTACCCTTGTACCCGTTTACTTGTAATGCGCAACCTGGCCAAGTCACATATACTTCAGGAACACGGCTACGATAAACAACATAGGCTTTGTATGTCATTCCTGCGTTGACAAATAAATAACATCATATTGAATAATTTCATATAAACTGATCCATAAAAAGAATAAAGAAAAAGAGGTTGAGAAGTTTATGCTTCATACATTAGTACAAATATATCTAATTTATGAATGTTATCCAGTGAGGTAGAAATCCTACATGTATTAGTATGGACAATGTTGTTTTTGTATGGGCAGTCAGATTCGAGAGAATCATCCCAAAATTGGAATATGGTATGCATATGGTTGCCTAGCATGATTTATTATCAAATTCTACTCAAAATGATTCTTAATTGGTTTTCCATTTTCCCTGAAAATCTCATGCATCAATCTCTTCATTGCTTAGCCTGCCGCCTATAAATTTTACAATCTTGGGGTTTATCTTATGTCGTAACTTTTTGTTAAACCAGTTGTATATCTCAACCTGACTAAAAAGTTAAATTGATCAAACACCTTTCTCAATAATTAATTAGTAAAATATTTTTTTTGTAAATATCACAAAATGTTGGTGTTGTATAAGAATTCCAATAGTAAAAAAGTTATGTAATAATAAATTTTCCAAAAATAAGAATTATTGTATTAAGTTAATTATTAAGAAAATTAAAATAATGTCACAAAATTTTTTCCTGAACTATAATTTTTCAGTTATTCAAATTAAACATCCGGTAAATGCTATAAAATTAGTTATGTCATACATTAAAAACTAGAAAATGAGGGGATTCGTACACTACAACAAATTGACATTTTTGTAACAACAGCTAAACCAATATCATTTTTGAGCTGTAAGAGTTTACCAAACAATTGCAAGTCAAAACAAAATTTTGTTAAAAAATGAAAAATGGTTTCTCAAAGAAAATGATACAATAAATTGGATTACCATGAATAGTATCACTTATAGCACCATACTCTTAATGGTGATACAATTATTTTATCATTTTATTTTGTAAAAATGTGTAAAATTGTTTGATGGACTGTTACAGCTTAAAAGTGATATTGTTTCACAAACATGTCAATTTGGTGTATTGTTATCAAACAACGATGAGTTCTAGAAAATGGACAATCAACAATTGAAATGTGAGAATGAAACAATATGAGTATGTAAAACAACTAAAAAGAAATTTTTTAAGACTTTAACATTAACAGTTTCACTGATGCAGGGTCAATTAAACGTATATGCAACTTCCATAGTAAATAGTATCTACATGGAAGGAAAAAAAACTCACCGATCAACATGGTATGCACATTCACGTCAAACAATGTATTTAGCTATGTTTGTTTTAAAATGCCAAGGATCAATGAACATGCTACCGGAGTGTTGGCAATGACAATTGCTCAGTTGATATGAGAACAAACAACTTCTAGAACATGTCAATTCATGCAGGGACACAGTAAAGCAGCCCCTACCCATCACCTGCCGCACACCCCACACCGGGCCTTCTTCTCTTTTCCCCTTTTCTCAGAAACAACCCTCGCTTCACCGCCGGCCGCACCAACCTTCCCCACCCCTGCGTCATTTTTCTCCTCTAGTTTTCTTATTATTTCTTCATATTCTTCCTTGTTTTTTCTCATATTTGTGAGTAGGGAATCTGCGAGTATGGGTTCCCAGTTATGAATGCCTATGCAAGGCCAAAAAAGAAAAAAAATAGATAAGAAGAGCATAAGAAAAAGAACGAAGAATGCAAGGGTAGTGTGACCGGCGGGGCGGGGTGGCTGTTGTTGTTGGGTCCCTGATGTTGTTCTTGGAAGAAAGGAGAAGAATATGAGAAGAGGAAGAAAGGAAAAAAATAAGTGCGACCGACAGCTAGGCAAGGCGAGGCAGGCGGTAGTGGTGTTGTTAATTCTAAATGTCGAGGGAAAGAGCGAGGAAACCAGCGAGGTAAACGAGGTGGCGGGGGTGAACCGTTCACCCCCCTCGAGATGTTTTCCGTGCGCGCATCTCGAGGGGAGTGAACGGTTCACCCCCGCCACCTCGTTTACCTCGCTGGTTTCCTCGCCCTTTCCCTCGACACATAGAATCACTCTTTTGAGATAGAAGAGAGAGTGAGAGGGGGAGAGATAATTTTAAATTTTGGATTTATATTTGTAGTCTTAAAAAGCAGTTGATTGTGTTAGACAAAAATGTGAGGGCAGTGGTGTCAAACATTTAGGGCCTTTGGTTTATATTTTGCAATTTTGAATTAGCTTCACATTTTTGCTAGCTATGGTAGAAGAGATTATACTTTTATAGGCTTTTGGCTTCATCTTTCAGGATAATGAAGATGAGAAACAACCATCAAAGAAATAGTAGGTTCTGCAAAGGTTGAAAAAAAAAAAAAAACATGTTATGACACAGAAGAAAAAAAATTCTCATTTTCAGTCTACTTTGTTTGTTTAGGGCTTTACTGGCAATGGCAGGGGGCTTAAGAGGAAACTTGAGGGAGTATTACTACCTACTGTAGGGATGCCAATGGAATATCATAGATGCGATTAGGTGATGAACTTCTGTTCTATTAATTCATAAAATAGTTTATTTAGTTAGTTTCTATCTCATAATATTATACTCATCAAAGGTATGATATGGTTTATTAAAAAAATACATATGAAATCAATAACATTCTCAATGTTTCTTTCCAGACTAACTAAAGTCACATAGTGGATAAACTATAAATATTTGCATGTGATTAAGGTTTTCGATGTATCACCTTGCCAGTGACAGTGAGCTACCAACTCAACAGATGGAATCACAGGTGTAGGTCCAAATCCTGCTAGCAACATCTAGATGGGAGGGGTTAAGTGATTAATAAATAAAAAAATAAAAAAAATGCATCACCCATAAATAAACAAATGAATTTTAGTGAAGTTTTTTGAGTTACATGATTATGGTTCGATATGCCAAGTACATTTATTTTATACTCATCATGACCGACCTTTTTATTAATCTCCGCTCAGTTCTCTCCACAATAGGCAACTTGAGCCGACAAGATTGAAATGGTGTATGCATAAGGGCTTGTCTAATTGGCGAGAAAATGGGCGAGGAAGGGGGGTGGAACCCTCGCCCGTTTCTTCGCCAATTAGAATTTCCTATACATATATATCAAATTCGGTAACGGCATTCTAAAAGAATTAGTGAATGAATGAAGCAGTTGGTCCCTTCATCCAGGTTTTGTTCCAAATGAAGTGGGAGAAAATAAACAAATCAGAAATTCTAAATGTCGAGGGAAAGAGCGAGGAAAAAGAGGTGGCGGGGGTGAACCGTTCACCCCCCTCGAGATGTTTTTCGTGCGCGCATTTCGAGGGGAGTGAACGGTTCACCCCCCGCCACCTCCTTTTCCTCGCTGGTTTCCTCGCCCTTTCCCTCGACACATAGAATCGCTCTAAACAAATTGATCGTGTTTACATCGGTATCCTAAAACCAAGTAACAATTACTTGAAAAATGCATGTAAATTTATAAATTGAAGAGGGAAACTATGGAAACATGGTAATGTAAAACTGTCATGTGCTTTAATTTATCAAGCCCATTTCGTTACAAAGGTTAGATATATGCTTAGCGTTGATTGGTTTCAAATTTGGTTTTACCAAAAATAAAAATAAAAACAGTCGGCAAATTAGTAGTATAAAGTGCATTTGATTGTTTCATGGTTCATGTTCCAACTTTGCATGAGTACACATAAGGGTGTCGAATAAGACTGCACAGTATCACATACTTATTATTAGAGATGCCTAATGACATGTGTGTGAAGGGAAATTCTAAACAGAAATTCTAAATGTCGAGGAAGTGGGCGAGGGGAGGGAGGTGGCGGGATGGGGACCGTCCACCTCCTTCGGGATGTGTGCCGTCTTTTTTGATGCACGCATTTCAAGGAAGGTGGACGGTCCCCATCCTGCCACCTCCCTCCCCTCGCTTATTTCCTCGCCATTTAGAACAAAATGTTGAGGGAACCGGCGAGGGAGGAGTGAAGCCATTCATTTTTCTCGAGATATGTGCAAACCGTGTCTCAAAGTGTTTTCACGCCCCCTCCCTCGCTGGTTTCCTCGCTCATTCCCTCGCTGTTTAGATAAACCCATGTGTGAAATACCAATGCTTAATGTCGTAACTATATTGTTAAAACCATGGTATCTCGATGACCCATTCCCTGAAATCAACAAGATACTAGGTGTTCGACACATCAATGTATTACAATATTATTTATATGATTGGCTACAAATACAAATTTTTTAATGTCATAAATTCTTACTTATGGAACAATATATATATACCTTTTATAAAAATAAAAAAACATTTTTTAGGCAGATTTGGGGATCCGCAATCCTTGGTGGGGCGGGCGCATTGCCACCCATATTCTTTCCTTGGTTCTCACTCACCCGAAACACACTACACAAAAGTCTGGGTTTTCTCGATTGATCTCACTTCAGTCTCTTCTCTTCCCACCAAAATGAAGAAACACAGCCTCTCCAATTTGCCAGTTATACTCCTCATCCTCGTCTTACAACTAGTTCATTTGCTTCCATCTTCAAATGCTGTTCAAGAAGATAGCTTCGATGTTCGAAAGCATCTCTCCACCGTTTCCAGGTATTTTTTTTTCGAATTTTTTGGTTTCTTGAATTTATTCTCGCCATACAACCCTAGACTTTACATTTCGCCCGTAGATTTATACTTATAAGTTTGTTTCTGGGTTCTCTATAGCCTTGAATCAAATTTGATCAGAACAAATATTGGAACTTATAAACCCTAAAGTAACTAACTATTTAACATGAATAGAATTTGAGTATTTTTATTTTTATATTTTTTTAATGTTTATCGAGTTTTGGCATTCAAACTTGTTGAACTATATAGCATTTTAGGGTTAATTGGTAACTTAAAACACCAAAAAACGAAAGATATTCAGCAAATTTGATCATCAATTAACCAATCATTGATTCAACCAATTAACTACGGAAAAAAATCAATTTGGTTATATTGTAGGACATTTTTGGATTGCATTTTGTTTAGTTACAGTTAAAGAAGGATGTACTGATTTAACTATGTTCTTTGATGTGCAGATATGGGGTTGTCAAAGATATCACTAACTTTTCACCTTCGAAAATTCAGGATGGATGTACTCCGATCCACATCAATCTTGTGGTAATTTTCATTAATATATAAAATTCCGGACGAATGCACAGTCTTAAAAAGGGAAAGAGTTCTTTAATTTTTTGCACTGAGTGAATGACAAGAAAAAGTCTAAGAATTCAGTGCACCTCCATCAATAATATTTTCTCCTCAGATGCACTTTTCTCTTTTTTATTGTAGTCCGATATACTTCTCAATCATATGCCATAAAATGTTTTTGGGTTTGTACGCATTTATTTATGGTTTTGTGAGATGAATGTAATTTCAACTACTTAATTTTGGATGTGCAGGCAAGGCATGGAGCCCGTTCTCCGACAAAGAAACGCATGAGAGAATTAGACAGGTTAGCAGGTAGATTGGAGGTTCTTCTAAGTGATGCTAAACTCAAAGCACAGAAAGGAGAGTTGTCTTTGAAGGAAATACCTGCTTGGTTATGGGGATGGCAATCTCCATGGAAAGGGAAACAAAAGGGAGGTCATTTGGTTAGTGAAGGAGAGGATGAACTGTACCATTTTGGGGTCAGAGTTCGAGAAAGATTTCCACTTCTGTTTGAGGAGGATTATCACCCAGATATATATACCATAAAAGCGACACAGGTTAGACTTCTGTTTCTTTTCAATTTTTTATTTTTTTTTCTCAATCCACACTGATTAGGTATTGGAGGAAAACATTCCATTTAGTATCCTTTCTTAGTTTTCACTATGGTGGCTAATAAACTGGAACATATACCATTTTCATGTTATTATTCATATTGTCCTTTTGTTATGCTTCATTCAAAAAATTGGGTTTAGAAAATTGGATCATCGTCCAGGTCTCGATATTAAGAAGATATGCTCAATTGGTTTAGATTTCTTTTCCATAAGCCTTGGATTTAAGTTCGTTGTGGTTTGTGTAAGTTAGAAGATTTTTCTGGTTAGAGAAAGAAAGCATAATTTTCTTGCTTATTGATTATGAATGTTTTATTATTAGTCAAGTACCATCTAGGGATAATTATTAGAGAAAGATTTTAACTTCTGATTACACAGTAGGGTTGAGCTGTTTGAACGTATTGGATGGTTGGACTCGGATTGAATCGTTTTCCTTCAAGGATCTTACATCTGATCTGATGGAGAGGGTTGATTTATTGAATGCCCAAGCGGGTTTTTTGATCATTGGCTTGGGTGATGAAGCCAATGACTGGATGCGAGTGGAACGGCTAGCTTTGTCTTATGTTTATTTGGGGTGGAAGGTTGGAGGTCAAGGTGTCCGGATGGGGTTGTTTTTCTCTGTTTCTCTTTGATTTATCGTTTTTTGTTTTTCTTGCTTTGAACATTTTTTTTTTCCTTTTTTCTTTCTTCTTTTCTTTTTCAAGTCATAATATTTAGACTCTTAGGTGAAACTGGGAGCCAAAAAAAAGAAAAGAAAAGGAAAGGAAACTTTTTTGAATTTTAATAACCTCCTATTTTCATCTGATGGAGATAAACATGTTATATGAGATGCAATCCATGGTGGGTTTGTGGCAAAAGATCACGGGCCATAAGTTGAGTGTTTAAGGTATGCAAACTTGACTTGCACATGGTGAAGTGCATATGTATCAGATAGTGTAAGACAAGTGAGTGGTGAGGGTATGCATATGTATTATTACTATTTAGTATGAGTGCCGTAGGCTTGGGCAACACAAATCAGAAGAAATGATCTTGAAATAGTCGAATATTGTTATGGCATGTGGTATTCCTTGATGATATTGGATCACATATTATGGCAGAGTATTAAATGGAAGTATGGTAAGTGGAAAATGGAACATCTTAAGCATTATTGTGCATTACATTTCAAATCAGATAGTTCTCATTATGTTCCCTCTGTTACCAATGTTATCTGAGTAGCTGCAGATCTATAAAAAGATTAGGTTGATTGAAACTTGAATCCATCCTTACATATTCGGTTGGTTTAGTAGGACTTTTGGAGTGTATGGACCTATTCTAAGTGACTAGGTAGCCCATGTATGATATCCTGTAAGCATGGCCTGTTTAGCCCGTGTATAACAAACATTTATTCTGGCAAGAGTTATTAAAGATATATTACTACATAATCATTTGTGTTTAATTGGCAGATTCCACGAGCATCGGCTAGTGCTGTTTCATTTGGCATGGGGCTGTTCAATGGGAAAGGAAATCTTGGACCAGGTCGTCATCGTGCTTTTGCTGTAACTAGTGAGAGCCGTGCAAGTGATATATTGCTCAGGTTTCATGACACCTGTGAAACTTACAAGGTAGGCATGCACCACATGGCTTTTCCGGTTGTAGATAAAATGCGGACTTGTGATAATTTTAAATTGTGTTTATAGTGCACTACAATATCTTAGGTGTTCATCAGTGAGAGATGCCAAATCTGCCTTTGATTCCTTGGCTGGATTACCAAGTGTCTATCACTGGGAGTGCATAATCTATCATCTACTTGTATAAAATTTATCTTACAACCTAAACCCTTGAGTTGTCCTCTTTCTTATAGGGGTGCAGTTGTCTGTTTTCCTGCCTTTAATTTTGGGATACTAAACTCTTTCTCAATAACATGAAATCACAAACCATTTTGAGGTTGCAATATCTTTCTCATTTCAGTAAAGAGATTGTTTTCTCACCCATGAAGAACAGAATCAGAATGACATTTACCTTTTAGATAGTTGAAAATTTTCTTACGAGGCTATGAGACTTCAGGGAGGGCAAATTTTAAAATTAATTTTTATTCAAGGAATTGGGCTGAAGGCACCATTTATGAATTTGCAATAAAATTCAGGCCCAATTTAATTATATCTTGCAACTTGATTTAGTATTTATTATACAAAAAAAAAATGTTTTAGCATTTTATTTCAGAATCAACCCAATTTTACGTAACCATTTTAAAACTTTTCGTAATTCTGTATTTGCCCAATATCAAATTGGGAAAAATCGATTCACTCAGATTACAGTTTCTTCACTACCACACCCTTCAACCTCCACGGCTCCACCCACCACTGACAGCCAGCACCACCCTAGTTACTTTTGTAGATCTGACCACCTCCCACCACCACTTCTCTGGACTCCACCTCCACCTACTGCGACCTTGAAATCGCAGACCACCACCTACCACCAGCCACCCTCCACCTCAGATTAGGCCGTCACCACCACCATCGCAACATCCATGTTGAGAAACATAGAGAGAGGAGATCAAAGATCAGATTTATGGTGAGAGAGGAAGAAGAATGAGGAGAGGCCGGCAAGACCACCACCACCACCGCGGCTTACAAAGAGCGAGGAGATTGGAGAGCAGATTTATGGCAAGAGAGGAAGAAGAGAGTGAAGCAAATTTTTAGGGTTCTAAAACCAAAAAGTGTAAATGGATTTTGCTAAAGTGGGTTTTCTTTTGAAAAGTTTTTATGGAATGTGGTATCTGAAATATATTATCAAGTTGGGACTTGGGACTTGGGACTTCTATTACAAATCCCCCCTTTTTTTTATCACCTATGTAGTCAAAATGTTCCTAGGTGCGTCTAGGTGCCTCCTCAAATATTTTAACACCTCGCTTTCAAAAGGCTATAGGCAAAAGGCCATAGTTAAAGGTAGTCCTTGAAGCAGATTGAAAGTTAGCTCATAACTTCTACAATTAGTTCCCATGTTTATTTGAGTTTCTTGCTGTCTTTCTATTTAATGAAAGTTTCTGTCTTACAGAGGTTTGGTAAATCTACATTGTCTTTGATCTATATATAAATTTATATATCCACTGGTTGTGTATTGGTGCCTATGCAACTTTTCTTGCAACTCTATTCAGAATAAGGAATTTTTAGCTGTCATGGACTTTGCTTTTCTACAAAAGTCGGCTGCAACTATGTTGTCACATTTTATATGCATCTTAATTTGATTGCAGAGTTATCGGAAAAACCATGAGCCTGCTGTTGATAAACTTAAGGAACCTGTTTTGGATGAAATTACTTCCGCACTAGTGAAACGATACCATTTGAATTTCATGAGACAAGATACGGCTTCACTCTGGTTCCTGTGCAAGCAGGTACGTAAAGTCCTTACCTTTTGTATTATGACAAGAATGATTATGTTCTGAGTTGAAGATGATGTGACTGGATGAGCTATTGAGCTGTCATGTTACCTGATTTAACTATCTATTTTTCTCAAGAAAGTGTTTTGCTTCTATTTTGATAGGAAGCATCATTGCTGAACATAACTGATCAAGCCTGTGGACTTTTTACCCCTTCTGAGGTATGCTTGTTTTTCATGAGGAGCTTTGACTTGCATATCAATATATCACCTCTTTTTTTTTTTTTTTAACGAGGAGCTACTGCATCCTCCAGCATTGTGTTCGAGTCGATCTTTTTTGATGTCACATAATATGTTCATCAAATCGATGTGTTAAAATTCTTAGTAACGCTGATCACAGTCTCTCTTATTAGAGCCTCTTCAACTATCTTGGTGTTCTACATGTGCTTTAGTTCACAGTAAAATTTGCATTTCTTTGTGTTAGACATTACAGGATTTTTGAGTTTAGGGAGGTATTGAGAGAGAGAAAGAATTCTCACTATTTCTTAGATTCGTGTTTCAAATTGGATTCAGTGGGATCTTTCTTTCACATTTTTTTCGACCTTTAGTGTTTTATGAAATTCTTTGACCCATGAATTTGGAGTATCCTACATTCACGCGATTCGCAGGTTCAACAAGCAATCGATCTTTCACAATCAAAGGTGTAGTACCACTTGTAGTAGTGGTCCTTATATTGTGCTTAATGACATTAGAATTTGCATTTCTTTGAGCACAATCTCTCACATGGATATTCTGCTCATTTGATGGCATTCTGACATGTGTTTTTTCTTAATCATTTATTTAATTTTCAAAGCGCGCACCCTTCTCCCCCCCAAATAAGTGATGGATGGATTATATTCTTTTTCTTTGATAAGTGAATTATTGTTGTTGTTCTTCTTCTTGTTCTGTGCTTCTTTACATTCATGACAGCGTTGTAATTTTGTTTTTGATTTTTGGTGTTTTGCAAGAGTACAATCTTCTTGCTGTCCTGTATGCTAATGCTTATTTTACATGTTCAGGTTTATTTGTTGGAGTGGACAGATGATTTGGAGGTATTTTTGTTGAAGGGTTATGGCAAATCCATAAATTATCAAATGGGAGTACCATTGCTTCGAGATGTTGTTGAGTCTATGGAACAAGCTATTAAGGCTAAAGAAGGTAAATTAAATTATCTGATTCGACTTTGTTTCTCCTAATAGGAACTAGGAGCTCTTGCACTAATGATGGTGAAAAGCTGTAAGGGCTAAAGAAGGCTGTCTTGGGAACTTTAGCTCTTGAGTTCCATGTCCTACAATTAGAATATTGCTGTCATTTAGGGTGGAGAAGGTCCAAACATCTTACAATGGTACAAGAACGGGCGATAGATGGGAGAGGTAAAAGGCGGAAAGCTATAGTCCTGAAATCATTGACCCTGGTTTATAAATATATAATGTTGATTTAATCCCCAATACCCATTCCAACAACTTAAACCTCTTTCTTCATCTTATTCAACCCTTATTCTTCTTCCTTTCTTCACAGCCATCACCACCACCAAACCACCAATCGATCACATGCCGCCGCCGCCCCTTCCAAATCCATTACTGGTTGTCACCATCATAGGCAACCACCTCCACCCACCACCACCCCCAAACCCTTGTGAAGTTAGGTTTGTGCCAGAGGATCACCGCCGCCTCCACCACCACCAGTTATCAAACCAGAAAAATCCAAAGTTTAGGGTTGCATGTGCGGAGGGAATAAATGGACTTAGTAATTTTTTATTTTTTATTTTTTTTATTTTTTGCTTGAGTAAGTCTAGGGAGCTACTTTTGGGCCATTTTTTTTTGGGTTTTTTACACTTTTACCAAGGGGTGGGCACGGTCCGGATCGGTTTCAAATTTGGAGGAACCTAACTCGAACCGTTTAAAAATAACGGATCCGGTCCGGTCCGGTCCGGTCCGGATCCCCTCATTTTGAACATTGGAACCGAACCTAACTCGAACCGTTTGGAACGGTCCGGTTCCTACGGTTCCAAACGGTTCCTACTAAAAATGCATCAATTTCTAGTTAGAAGTTGCTAGAATGATTACTGTTTTTGGACTAACTCCAAACAAGAACATCAAAACAACCAAACTACCTACAATAGTTAAAAAGCTACAAACAGATACAAACAAGAGTAACCAAACACAGATACAAACAAGATGCAAACAGATACAAACAATAGTTCAAAAAGCTACACACAGATACATCAAAGCAACCAAACACAGAATGATTACTGTGTTGGTTTCTTCATCCTCCAAATCTACTGGTTCTTCTCTCCTTACTGGAACAGGACTCGATGTCACACTAGATGACACAGCAGATAGGTTTGATGGTGCTTCAGCCGATGAAATGTTAGCAGTAACTGGTGCTTCAGAAATGGCAGCGTCTGGCTGTATTCCCACATCTAATTGAATCATCACTCCTACCACACTTCAGAAATGGCAGCGTCTGGCTGTATTTTCAATTTCAGGAAAATAAAGTGTGGCAGGTCAGAAAAATTATGCCTCAAAAGTTTCAAGTTCATGAGGAAGCCCTCATTCACACATCTAATTGAATCATCACTCCTACCACACTTTTGTATTTCTACAAATCCAACAAAATGAACAACTCTAGTAATCAAATTCAATCAACTCAAAACAATAATCAAGTAAACCTAAACAAAAACATTATGTTAACAGAGAAAGAGTGGCTGGTCAGACAAAATTATGCCTCAAAAAGTTTTAAGTTCATGAGGAATCCCTCATTCACACATCTAATTGAATCATCACCCCTGCCACTACATTTTCAATATAACTAATGAATAAAAAAAATCCCAATAAAACTGAAAAAAATAAAAAAATTTAACTAGTTATGTATCTTCCACTTTCAACCATGAGACATTTGATAGTTTCATTTGGGCATTTGATACAAATGTAATAAAACTCACCAGAGCAACCAATAGTTGAAACTATTTGCTGATCTGTTATGTGGGTTTCAAGACAATGAAGTCAAATACACAATAAAAAGGTATGCAACATGGATAAAAAGAGGAAAATGGAAGAATGGGTCTGAATGAGAAACCTCAAAGAGACCACAAAGATTCATTGATGTTGCGGAGCAATGACTCAAAACGCTTTCATTTTATTTGAAAGGCGATCTTAAGGGATCCGCTGCTTTGACACAACAAATTAACAAGAAGATGATAATGATATGGAAGAAACTCTGATAAGAGAGAAATCAAACAGATTTATGCAGACGCAGTTTGCAGAAGAGGCATAATTTTTAGATTGTCCATTTAGATTGTTTAGTGACCTTGTTGTAATAATACCTGAAAAGTCCATGCCAAACTTAAAATCAATTACAGATCACTTAATATTTAACAAATAAAATGCAAGCCACAACAATCAAAGCAATGATGAAAAACTTGAAAGAAGTAGTTAATAATCACCCACCTTCTTCCCTCTGGAGTTGTAAATTCTTCCATACGGTGGATGCATCAGCCCTCTGTTATAAAGGGGAAAAGTCAGTAAGAAAACTGAGAGATGGTACTGCAGAAGATATACGCAGAGAGTTCTTCGACGGATCTACTGCGGCTGATGTTCTTCTCTGCGGCTGATCTTCTTCTCTGCGGCTGATCTACTTGATGAAGACATATCTACTTGATGAACATCATCTTCGACAGAGAGAGGAGAGGAGAGGAGAGGAGAGGAGAAGACAGGGAGATCTCCTTCTCGAGACAGAGACAGAGAGAGGAGGAGTTGTTTATGTTTTGCAGAGACAGAGACAGAGACAAAGAGAGGAGAGACAGAGACAATTGGTTTATGTTTAGGGTTTTATAAATTTATAGTAAATGGGATTTGAAACGGTCCGGACGGGTCCAACCCGGACCGTTTTGTTTTTAAAATTAGGAACCGGGACCGGACCGTTTTATAACGGATCCGGACCGTATCTAAAAACTTATAATTTAAATCCGGACTGTTTAGAGGAAAACGGTCCGGTTCGAGTTGAATCCGCGGATCGTCGACCCGTTTGCCCACCCCTACTTTTACCCCTTTCTTAAAACGAGTAAGTCTAGCTAGCCAGGTTTTCTAGCCATTTTTTGGCCAAGTTTTGGTATTTTTACACTTTTTACCCATTCTCTTTAAAACACAACCACAAATACCATTTATAGAAGGGGTAAAAGTATAAGAAAACCCAAACTTGGCCAAAAATGGCTAAGCAAACCTGGCTAGAATTGTTGCTTTAAAACACAACCACAAACACCATCTATAGAAAAGGTAGAAGTGTAAAAAAACCAAAACTTGGCCCAAATTGGCCCCCAAACTTGACTCCCTAGAATTGTTGTTTTTGCTTATTTAAGTTTGAGGCAGGGATCGTTTGGCAAGTTCCCATTTTAAATAGGGTGTCTGGGCCATCTCATCTTACCATTATATAGCTATAAGTACAAACAAAGATTCCAAGTATGCAAAGTCTCTAACTTCCTATTTTAACAGGAAGAATGAAATTAGGCATTTCTAGGTGATCCGATTATGTAAGTCAATAAAAATATAGGAGAGGGTGCTGGATATTGATAGAAAGTTGGGATGTGTTTTATTTCAGGTGTTCCTCTGTTATATTTTGGATTTACTCTTATAACTTGTAAATAAATGCTATAAAATGTACAAGTTTGCACTATCTTAAAGACATCATGAATGCATGATATTCAGACCTTGTTAGGGTTGTAACTCTTGCTATCTATTCTTTCAGAAAATCATGCTCCAGGTGCTTATGAAAAGGCTAGGCTTCGGTTTGCCCATGCTGAAACTCTTATCCCATTCTCGTGTTTGCTTGGACTTTTCCTAGATGGAGATGGTGAGTATTAGATCCCCTTTTGCGATGTGTGTCATTGTGGAATGCCATACGCTGCACACTACATAACCTTTATATGCCACATTTCTGAAGTGATGGATGACATATTTTTTTGTGTTTAGAATTTGCACAAATACAACAAGAGCATCCCTTGGAACTGCCTTCAAAATCTCCACAGAGAAGTTTTAAGGGCAGTGTCGTGGCACCTTTTGCTGGGAATAATATGCTGGTTTTGTACAGCTGTCCTGCGAACAACAATACAAGCAAGTATTTTGTGCAAGTGCTGCACAATGAGGTTCCAGTTCCTATGCCGGTAAGTTGCATTTGACTATATCATGCCCAAATGTTTTTATTATTTTGTCCCGAAGTCTGATGTTATTCAACTTTAGATTCTCTTATTTGGAATATATATATATATATATATATATATATATATATATTTATGTTACTCTCGGTCTCAGTGGGTTATAATATTACTCTGCCTTCATTTGTTTGTGTTTATGTTCATTACTGTTGGTCATTGTGTTCATTTGCCTAGTATATTTATTAGCCTCCAATGCAACTCTTCACGATTCTTATGTCGTCTGTCTCTCCAGGGTTGTAATAATTCTGATTTCTACCCGTTTGAAGTTTTCAAGGTACTCCGACTTCCAAAACTCCATTTCATTCCTTACAAAAATTTTCATTAATCATAATATTGTTAAACTTTTTGCAGGAGAAAATTGTCAAACCTCATCTCGAACATGATTTCCAGTCAATCTGCAAAATAAAGACACAAGAACCAGAACCTGTTTCTTTGACTAGTAAGTTGATGAAAATGTTCAATTTGCTGTTCTCGCAGAAGAAGGAAGATGAACCGGAGTCTCATGAACACAAACTTGACTTATAGTTATTTCTTTTGGAAGGAAGAAATGGAAGGAAGAAATCTTGCATCTTTTTTTTTTACTTGATTTTGGATCCATCCCCATTAAGAACCTCCTGACTCATACTTTTCCTCAACTATGCTACTGCTACATTTGGTGTCAGAGCTCGTTAAATCAGGTGGGTAGGCTAACTTGCAAACTGAAACCTTGGGTTCAGTTTCAGTTCGACTAACTGACAACACGTCATGACATTACCATCTGCAACATGCCTACTGTTTTGTGAGATAGAGTTGTGATACAGGATCTTTTATGTTAGACCATTTGGCAGTACTTAGGTAGCTTCTCTCTATTTAACATCTCGTTGTTGTGAGGCTTGGAGGGCATTATGTAGAGAAAATGGAATTTACTGCACTTATAACTAATATTTTATCTCGTCTTACACGATCTTTTGGAGATATCTGATCAATGTGAGTTCATATTCTTCTCTTGTAACTATTTTTTCCTGGGGTCTCATATGCTTATGAATTTCTGAAATTCCCATTTTGTTTACATGCCTACTTATGCTGGTGTAATTGACTGATACAGTGTAAACTCAGACAAGAAAAAAAAAAGGAACTTCAAATTAACTTGAACAAAGCTGTATCACAATGATTATTTGGAAGTGTGCGATATCCTAGTTGGTGAATGCGCAACGTCAATTCAATGTGAACTCCAATTTTGCAATGAGAAGTTCAGTATTTTTTTTTGCCCCTAATTCTAGAGAGCTAGGCCGATAGCGCCCAGTCCATCACCATCTATCATCCTAGAGAGATGGTACTAGGATGACCTATCAAGTTTTAGAATTTAGGCTAGGTCTGGGCCGATCAAGTTGCTCGCTGCCCTCGCGACATTTTTAGTAAATTTCATACAAGGGCTGTTCTGAGCGACTCAGTTGCAAAGAATGTGATTTTTCGAAACATATTGAAATTTTACAAAATATTTTTTATTTTTTAGTTATTCAAATATCTTTCGAAATTTAAAATATCTTACAAAATTTGAAATATTTAAATAAGACACCACAAGTTGCGACTTTTTATTTAGTACCCAAGAGTTTAAAATGCAACTTATATATATAGTCTTTCCTTCCTTCCTTGCCTCCTTGGATGGCGTTCTCTACCCCAACAACTCCACATTCTCTCCAATATCACGAAGGCTTCTCGGTTTCTTGCGACAAGAAATCGATTCCGAATCGAACAACGAGGTTCTCTGGGGGTTCAAGAAGAGTTGAAGAGTTTGTTTCGCTCAAATCAGTTAAAGAAAACGGGGTGAAGAGAAGTGGAGGATTGTTTCATTTTAATTGCAGTACTAGTTTTGTAGGTGAATCGGAAGAGGAAAGTGAGAGTTGTAATGATGCGAACTCAGTCGAGGAAGATGAGCGGTTCGTGCGGTGGTTTCACGAAGCTTGGCCATACTTTCTTGCTCATAGAGGAAGTACTTTTGTTGTGGTTGTTTCGGGGGAGATTGTGACTAGTCATCACCTAGAAGCCATTCTAAAGGTAACTATTAGTTTCTTTTGATTCAAAAAATTTCTTGTTTTAGGTTAGAATTCCAATCTTTTTGTTTAATTGATTAGAATAATTCATCAAATGAACTTCAAATGAAGTTGCTCACTTCCATCCCAAGATGATTAAGACATTGATCCGACTCTGGTGGAAATTTTTTGACTAGATAAAATTCAGTTCTTATTGCTGTTGCCGAGTATAACATTTTTATTTTATTTTTATTTTTTGGTGTATATAAACTGTGAAGGAAGTTAACAAATGATGATTTGAGCACTAGGAAATTGCGTTGTTTGCAGGATCTGTCTCTCCTACATGGTCTGGGGATCAGATTTGTTATTGTTCCTGGAACCCATGTTCTTATCAACAAGCTCTTGACTGAAAGAGGTGAAAAACTTTGTCACGAATTCATAGTTTTTTATTTACTTTGTTTTTCCGTAAAACTCAAGTATAAATGAGTAGAGCAGTTTTTAATTTGGCAAAACCATGATTCATGTGCATTCGCACGACATTTTATATACACATGAATGCACATTGAAGTGAATATTTTATCATGATAAAGTGGAATGGGTTTCTACTTTTTTAGTTCATTCCACTTTATCATGAAGTGTTTTTCATATTTAATTTAGGACAGACGCAATCACAACGTAGTGAACATTTTATACTGACTGCCTCCAGATTGAAGTGAATATTTTTCTTTTCTAAATTTTCAACAGGACATTTTATATGAGCAATTTGCAATAGGGTTATGATGGTCCAAGAACAAGAAGTTAATCCCAAGAAGTTAATCATCTGTACATAATCATTCGAGTTTTCAAGAGAGGTCTGACGAGGCTATTTTGCATTTATGGATCAATTTCCAGTCACATGACAATAACTATTCCATACTTAGAAAAAACAAGGTTTTTAAATGTTGAGGCATGACGCAAGATGTTTTTATGAAAAAAATGCAAAGGCGTAATTTTCAACACGTGAGGCGTAAGCCTTTTGCAAGTTAGGCGTAACTTTGAGAGAGAAACATTGTCAAGTACAGATATAGATATAACATACAAAACAAAATAACTAGCCAAATACAAAGGGATGAAAGATTTGATATTGGTAATTGTGTTTCAGCTATTTTATTTTCTAAAATTTCTCAAAGTAAATTCGAAGCAGTGAGCTGTGAAAACGCCTCACATGCATTTTTGATGCCAAATCCAAAAGTGTTGCCTCAAGGCGTACGTTTCAAGTGTTTTTCTAAAGCCATGAGAAAAACATACCATATACCATATACGGATGTAAGGAGGTTATTCAGATCTAAGCCCTGCTAGAAGATATCTGGAAATTTCAAAGTGAAATTTTGAAAAGTTGATCTCTTTTGCGCTTTCACAATTGAAGCAAATACCCAAGTTCTGATACTTGACTGGAGTTGTGACTTTCACAACGTGAAACTTAAGCATAGATCAATCCATTAGTTTTCTAAATCCTGATGTTAAAGAGAGGCTACCAACATTTGCACTCTGATACAATAATTGTAGATTGCCACCTGCTTCAAATATTTGTTATGTCAGTAACCAAGTCTTGACATACAAAATAGAAACGAGGTGGGGTTTTTGTATTTAGCTGTCTTGATTGGTTAACAATTCTGTCATTACTTCATTTGAATACTATGCTGATCCTTCACGGTTAAGAATACTGTCATTTTTGCTTTTGAATATTACTCTATTTCCTTTTGTCACATTGTGTCAATTACGTAGGGTGTGTTGGGTTGCATGGAATCGGACCAAATTTGATCAAAATGTGGTGGATCACTTATCATTGATTTTACATTTTGACCAAAGGTGAAAATTGAACTCCCATAAAACATGAAAATCCCAAATCTTTACTCTCCTAAAGAATTGGATTCTCATGTTTCATTGGAATTTAATTCTCCACTTTTAATCACTATATATAATTCATCACAAGTGGTCAATTACACATTAATCAAATTTGCCTTAAACAGGTCCACCACATTTTAATCAAATTTGCCTTAAACACAAGTAGTATCATCAATTCAAGTGGTCCCACTATAGATTCCTTGGAATTGAATTCCATGCAACCAAACACACCCTTATATTAATTTCTGCATTCAGTTTTCTAGTCATATAAATGTTCAATATCAGATATGGATTTATCTCAAAAGATTTTTGTTGCAGGAAGTGAGGCAAAGTATGTTGGTCAATATCGAATTACAGATCCGCTTTCTCTAGATGCAGCAATGGAGGCAGCTGGGAGGATCCGAATCGCAATAGAAGCGAAGCTGTCTCCTGGACCCTCTGTATGTAGCATACGTCGTCACGGTGATAACAATCGTGTACATGATGTTGGTGTCAGTGTTGCAAGTGGTAATTATCTTGCAGCTAAGGTGAGCAAGTTTTTGCTTTCAATTTCAGATTCTCCATTGTTGTTGTTTAGGAGAGTCTTTGGCTAGCAAGTCTTTATGCCAATTTAGCAATCAAACCAATTTAAATATTTTATTCTTTATTTTTCCAGAGAAAAGGAGTTGTTGAGGGTGTTGATTACGAGGCGACAGGTGAAGTAAAAAAAATAGATGTTCCCCGCTTACGTGAAAGGCTCGATAAAGATTGCATTGTTATATTAAGTAACCTCGGCTATTCTAGCACCGGAGAAGTTTTAAACTGCAAGTATGGTAAATAAGTTTGGTAGGCATCATAATCATTGTCTTAATTTGTTCTGGTCATTTTTTTCCATGTCTGTTGTTAGTTTGCATTATTTGCTTCGCAGGAATTTGTGTGCCCTTTACTCCTCAATCTTGTTGAATTTTATTAATTCTGTTGTTATATATATTTAAAATTTAATAACAGCCATCAGCAGGGTCTGTTTCTTTTCCCTTACTAAAGATGGATAGTTTATTTATTCAGAAAACTGTTGCTAAAATAAACTAGTTAATAGCTACACTGTCAGGTATTGTCATTAGAGAATCCATTGAAACCTCGTGCTGGTGATAGTGGTGATATCCTATGATTGTGCTGATGGTGAGGTGGTTTGATTACATGTTGGTTTTGATAGTGGTAAAAGTGGCAGTGATAGGGTAGTGGTGGTGGCAGTGTAGGTGGTGGTGATGACGAGATGATTGTGTCAGTATTGTTTTATATGTGGTGTTAGCTGAGATGGTTGAAGGGGTCATTTATACTTATTTCACACGTTTGTGTGAAAGCCTTTTTGCGTTAGAAGTAGATAGTTAGGAAAGGAAGTACGGAAATTTGGGGGAAAAATATGCTGGTAGATATCAAGGCTTTCATGACACAAGTTTCAATTATATCATGAAATGAGAATCCCCAATATATGATGGCAAGACTTTAAACTTAAAAGTAGTGTTCCGTGAAAGTTGATTATCATAAAAAGTTTTAATTTCTTCTACTAGACTAGGATAAGACGATTTATGAGACAAGTGGAGTCCAAAGTAGTTGCGATTTTCTGTTCCGTTGATTTTTTATTGTTAGTATGTGAATCATGAAACTATTCTGTGCACTTTGTATCGAAGAAAAATATCCAGGAAGACTAGCACATGCTTGATCTTTGAATACACATTAATATTATCGTACTCTTCTGTCTATTCTTCACAGTTTTTAGTATTTCGAGGACTCTGATTTTTTGTGCGTCCGGACATTGCAGCACATATGAGGTTGCTACTGCATGTGCCTTGGCACTTGGAGCAGAAAAGCTTATATGTATTGTAGATGGTCCAATCCTTGATGAATCTGGAAGTCTCGTTCGCTTCATGACCCTGCAAGATGCAGATATGTTGATTAGAAAGCGAGCAAAGCAAAGTGAAATTGCTGCAAATTATGTCAAGGTTGTCAGTGAAGAAGATTCTGCTCGTCTTGATTATCCCGATTCTAATGGAACCAGTCTTTTGGCTTACATTGGGAAAAATTTGAATGGTAGTTATACTCCAACGTTTCATAATGGCATTGGTTTTGACAATGGGAATGGGCTAGGATCTGGTGAACATGGATTTGCTATAGGAGGACAGGAACGTCTGAGTAGATTAAATGGTTATCTATCAGAATTGGCTGCTGGAGCTTTTGTATGCAGAGTAAGCACAAGTATCTGCTCCTTTTGATTATATTTGCTGTTTATGCATGTGGTCTGCTCTTTCTTTTGTGTGCATATGTGGACGTTGTGTATGACCTACTGCACCCTGATATACTAAACCATGACTAGCATAACAAGGACTAGCAATGGTTTTATCAGTAATTAGATGTTCTTGTTTTGTAGGGAGGTGTTCAACGGGTACATTTGTTAGATGGCACCCTTGGTGGAGTTCTATTATTAGAATTGTTTAAAAGAGATGGAGTAGGGACAATGGTGGCTAGGTAATCAACTGTTTTTTTTTTTTTTTTTTTTTTTTTAATTATGCTTCTGATTAGCATGATTATATTTACCAGTTATATTGCTACCTCATTGGAAATGTCTAAATAGCCTAATGTTTTAGATAGTTAAGAGGTTAGTGGGAGTTGAATCAAGGATGAAACTAGGGCCTGGGCACAAAAAATTGGACCTGAAATCCCGTGGCCAAACATTCTTAATGATATATATAGTTGGGTGATGGCTTGGGCTGCCTCACCCAACCCAGATCTGATGTACAAGTAATGTAATATTTTGCTAAGCAGTTTTCTTTTATTAAGTACATATTGCAAGCTCAGGAAACATAAAATTTACCTTTTATAATAACGTAAAAAATCGTTTACATGATTGCTTAGTTAGTCGCAAATTTTTTTTTAGTTTGATATTCTTGAGTGTTGATTGAGTGATTGTGTTAATATGACAAAATTACTTAATAAAAATTTGATGCATTCATAGTTAATAAAGTCTATAAAGGAAATGTATGATAGTAAAAGTAAAGCCCTAGCTACAGCCTTCGTGTATAATTGGATCAGTCAAACAGAGCAATTTTTTGATAATAAGGATGGAAGAGTCTAGTGACTGAGTGGGTCACAAGGCAAGAGGGTACAACAGAGAAGAGGCCTAATTGCATGAGAAGAGACTCTTCCCATCAAACATACAAACATGATAATCAATGTTTGGGATTACCCCCCAAATATTTACTACAATACCAGACAATCGCTTCAAACCGAAGTGACTAACCCCATCAGCCCACCCCACTTGGATTGGAAATCTCTTCTTTGAAATACTTCAAAGAAAAGAATGCCGGTGATTCAAAAAAGGTAAGTTTCAGGCAGAATGAAAGATGTGTAAGATATAGTGATAGATCACGGTTTGCTTGCAGGAAGGTGATTACGATTCTCCCTCTTTTCTCTGAAAGTATGCAACATATTAACATAGGGTGAGTATACTAATTTGTTTTTGAAGGCAAGAAGTAAAATATTAATGTTGAATATAGAGGTGAACACTCATATTATACGATGGAGTTTGAAAATGCACCATTAACCCTCTTGAATCCATAAGAAGTCCACGATGCATCGCAAGTGCACCATCATGCTTCTTGAACTTCTCCAAAGCATTTTTACAGCATCATATTAAACTAAAATTAGGAAATTTTGTAGTAAAGGATGAATATTTTTCAACAATTATTTAACAGAATGTCAGGTAAATTAGCCTTCTCTTTATGCCTAGTTTGACAGTTCAATATCCCTGATGATTTAGAACCAACAGTATATTAACTGTCCATTTAATTGTTGTCAGTGATGTATATGAAGGAACAAGAATGGCCAAGGAGACGGATCTTTCTGAAATCAAGCAACTTCTACAACCGTTAGAAGAATCTGGGACACTGGTCAGAAGGACCATTGAAGAGGTACTGGTTGGTGTCTCTTTCCAGTTATTATTGCGATTTTAAGGTTTTCCATGTTACTAAGCAATGGAAGATGGGCCCAAATGCTGAATTGGTAGTTCCCCTATCAACTTGACTTGATGTGTTGTTGGATTATTCACATTTTCTGGTGTTCTCAGTTACTTGAAGCATTGGGTTCATTCATTGTCGTTGAAAGAGATGCTTGCGTAATTGCATGTGCTGCCCTATTCCCTGTCTTTGAAGATAAGTGTGGAGAGGTTGCTGCAATTGCCGTGTCCCCTGAATGTCGTGGACATGGACAAGGAGATAAATTGCTAGGTATGATATTAAAAATGTAGTAGGTCTCTACAAGTTTTGTTCATTTTATTGTCATATGATGCTTATGCAACAACAAGACTCCCTTAACCCCTGTTGGATCAGTCCTATAAAAGGGGTACCTAAGCGTGATCAGAAGTAGGCCACCTCATCTCATCATAGGGGTGGCAATGAGTCATGTCATTTCGATTCTATTGAAAACCAAACCCAACCAGTTTAGAAATGGGTCGTGTCAACCCATTTTGATACGGTTGTTTACTCGAAACTACCACACTTAGTTTGTTGATATTCAATTTAATCAATGTTAGTAAGTTAAAATTTATACTATGATGTTTCACGTGCTCTACAATTTGGAGTATGTATGATATGTATCATATGAAAGGGATTTTGCATGGGTTAGATTGGACAAATTTCCTATCATATTGACAAGTAAGATAACAAATCGTCTTGTATCGTGTCAAACATATCAAAGCATCACAACAAAACCCAACCTATTTAATAGTTGTCTCACATAATCATGTGGTGTTCATGTCGTGTTATTCGGTTGTAGCACAAGTTGCCACCCCTACCACTACAGGTGTTTTGCATGGCAAAAGCAAATCTTGCCTAGTACATGCTATTAGCCTCAAACTGTACAAGGCGGACTCTGTGATATATGTTCTTCTGGGTTGGTGTTCTTCGTCTCTTTAATTGTTTTTAATTTTACATTGGACTCTTCAGATTTTATTGAGAAGAAGGCAGCAGCAATTGGATTGGAGAAGCTTTTTCTGCTTACAACTCGTACTGCAGATTGGTAAGCCCATACTTAGATGATTTATATGTTACTAATGTGCACCCTAATTACTCAGACTGATCTACTGAAAAATAAATGGCTGTCGACTTTGCCACTGGAACGCTCAATTGATTATGTTTGTTCTGTCATTTAATAGTTGGTTGTATAAAATAGAGGCTACTGTGAAGAGGCACAGTATTTGGGAAAGCTTTTGCCATACTTGTTGGCTTGGTTCTCCTCACAGCTGATAACACACAAAATCTTCAATCGTTCAAATTTACTTGGTGCATAAAATGTTCTTATGAAATCAATTTTATACAAAAAACCATCACTCTATTCCTATGGTGGTAGAGAAGTTCAAGTACAACGGTATGGAGATAGTGTACAAAGGTGTGAGTAACATGCTGAACTCTAAAGAAGCGCTGACCACCGTACATCTTAGCAAACAACATTCACTGCTTGCTACGACACATGCAAAAATAAGGATATCGCTCTTGAGCCTACAAATGCATAGTTAGGTTAGGTTAGGTTTGCTTGCAAGGACTGTAACCCATAGGCCGTTGTTAATGATATGGCAGTCTGAGCATCTGCAAGTGGTTACTTCTTTGATTGACTTGATGCAAACATTTTCTTGAACTCAATAAATACGATTCAGTCTAATTTGGTGTGTCGAATAAGTGGTGGCCAATGTGTATATATTTTGACAGGTTTGTCAGGCGTGGCTTCTCAGAGTGTTCTATAGAGTGCATTCCAGAAGCAAGGCGACAAAGGATAAACTTTTCTCGTGGATCAAAGTATTATATGAAGATGCTGCAGCCTGATCGAAGTGGTATAACTGTTAATAGTGTTCCATTTAAGGTAACAAAACTCCTCATGTTCTGGCCGTGTAAACTGTATATTACCATCGTCCTAATTGAATATTATCATAACTGCAGTTCCAAAGACCGTGGGGGGAATGAAACAATGCTCGCTAAAAACCTGCAAGGTATCAACAGGGGTTTAAAACTGAATCCTCATCTTTCCCTTTGGGTTGATATCTGCACATTGTCGTATTAGTATTTTGTGTGTTTTGACCGAGTTGCAGGTTCAACTCCACTCAAGAGTGTAAGAAAGTTGTATAGTTGTGTCTGTTTACGGCAGATTTATAGACGTCTTAAGCGACTTTGATCTGATAACTATTTTACTAATATGAACCAGTTTACCTTTTGTAGATTACAGCATTATATAGACTCACCTGCCAAGGATTTCAAAAGTGGCGGTGAAAGCAAGAAATACGAGTTTTCATCACTTTCGCAGAATGCAGTGTGTTTTGTTTGTAAAAATGTCAGTCTATTGTCAAAGTACAAAAGCAGAGTGTTCCATTCGGCTTACAAGTTACCATTTTCCTGTGGTAAGTGATTGAAAGAGAGAAATCAAGTCCCAGTTGCTAACATGCCTTTGATGGTCAATGAAAAACACTTTAGATACTAACACAGGCTTAATACATCGCATGATTATCGATCAGGTTGTTAAGGATGACCTGTGGCCTGTGGGAGGAGACCACAGTTCATCTAATTGACAAGCCAAACTGTATCAGGAGACATGGTCTTGCAGCAATTTTCTTAGATCACAGTCATTGTATTTGCAGGTTCCAGTAATGTTTTTTTTACATAGAATGGGATTCTAAATTCGAGACTTCAGATACAGCTCCTTGTATATAGCATGTAATCACACATGAATTTGATGCCATTCACAATAACAACCATAAGTGATTCATTCTTGCCAAAACTTCAGAATTCAAGAAGGCAAAGACTGTTTTATCACCACTACTATACTGTCCCACACCACCAATGAAATGAAAGAAAAAAAGACACTCCCAAGTCAAACACTCTTCTTCAACAACGATGGCTTCTTCAACAACTCAAACACTCCAACATGGTTAATTGAAGGTTGAAGAAGTCAGTAAATTGGTTTTGTTCTTCACCTCTCTCCAAATACCCATTTCGCAATAACTGCCATTTCTTCTCACTTTCTTACAAGCTCCAATCAAGAAATTCTTGAGAAAGGCGAGGAAGCAGTCACTGCTCTTGATCTTAACAATGTGAGTTCTTTGCTTATTTGCAGAGAGGTCAATGCAAGTCGGATTGCTCCCCTTTCACATTCTCCCTCACACTTCCGATCTCTTCTCTCTTTGTATCAATATTTTTTTCTCTATCGCCCTCACATATGACTCCATGAGAATGGGTTCTCCACTTTCGGTGGACTTTGCAAGGGCAAAAAAATTTGGCCCTCGTAGAAGTGTCTGTGTGAGGATGGGTTCTCCATTTGCAAGAGCCTCTACAAGTGAGAAATACATCCTCCCGCAGTCCTTTGCGAGGGCAATGGAGAAGAATGAGTCGGTGTGAGCGCGTGGTGACGAGGCGTAACATTTTGGTGCTACTGGTGGGGTGATAGATATTCTCTATAAGATGTGGTGTTAAATATTCTCTATAATGTGGTGGTGTGAGACAATATAATATGTGGTGTTAAATAGTCTCTGCCATTCAAGAATTGCAACCTTTGGTGTAAGGCATTGCAATGGAATGGAGAGTTGGTTTCACTTAGGGCATGTTTGGTTACTCAGTGGAATGAGAATGAGAATGAGAATGGTAATGGTAATGGTAATGGTAATGCGAATGAAAATTGAATACAGAAGTGGGAGTGTTACTATGTTTTGGTTACATGAAAAAGGAATGAGAATGAGAATGATTTATATCTTTACCATTATACCCTCACTTATTAATAATGGATTTTAGATTTATGATTGATAAGAATGCATCCATGTTAGATGAGGAGGGCAAATAAAATAAATGGAAGGTTAACCATTACAACGGGCATTGTGATGAGTATTCATAGGGTGTTGAAAATGAATGTTCATTACAATGAAATTTGTAATAAACATTCCCATTACACCATTTTTATGTCATACCAAACACATGAACCATTACCATTACAATGATTTAAGCCATTCCATTGAGCAACCAAACATGCCCTTATATGTGAACAGTGTTGAGACTAGAGTTGAACAAAAAATCGACCAAACCGATTAAATCGACCAAACCGATCGATTTGGTTTAAGTTCGGTTCGATTTCGATTTTAAATAATTCAAAATCGAAGTAGTCAGTTTGGTTTTCGATTTGTATGTGGTTTTAACTGACAAAACTGAACTGACCACATATATAAATAAATAATATATATTTTACATAAAAATATATAATACGTTTAAAATAGTCGATCGGTTCAGTTTTATTCTGATTTTAGTTTGTTCGGTTCGATTACGATTTGCATAAATTAGAATCGATTCGATTTTGTTAACCGTCAGTTTGATTTTCAACCCTAGCTGATACTTCACATCTAATCCAAGAATTTAACACATCCTGTATTCAAAATCACTACTATCCAAATACTTCACTTGCAACAAAACTAAGGTTGAACAAAAAACCAACCAAACTAGTTAAATCGATCAAAATCGAATCAATCAGTTCGATTCGATTCAATTCAGTTTTAAAGAATTCAAAACCGAAGTGGTTGATTCGATTTTCGATTTGTATGTGATTTTAACCGCCAAAATCGAACCGACCGAGTATATAATAAATGATATATATTTTACACAGGTGCGGAGCCAGAATTGCAGACAAAGGGGGGCAAAAATATAAATTACAAATAATTTAATTTTTAAAATAAATATGATTAAAACAAATTTTCAAAAATAGTACAAGAAAACATATTTTATGTGTTAATGTTGTTGCATATTGAATTTTAGTATAAATTCTCTGCGAGTTCTAACGTTCTAGTAATGATGTATAACCACCTCATCATCGAATCTATTAAATATATATTTCTCAACATATGTAATCAAACTATCTGCCTCCATTGATCTCTCATCTCATAGCAAAAAAAACTCTCTCGACACTGGCAGTTGCAACTGGTAATATTATTATTATTATTATTATTATTATTATTATTTTATTTTAAATTAGGTCATTGACAATTTTTTATTTCTTTAGTAATCCATGGCCGAAGGCTATATAACTGACCCTATAGGGTTTACAAACCAGGCCCGAAGGCTACAATATTGTTGCCACTTAATATCCTCGCCGCCTCCATCTCGCATGGAGACTTGCTTTTCACTCTGGTTCGTTGTCTCCACCTTGCATAAAGACGATTTATCCATGGCGTAGCACATGTGCTCCTAATAATCAGGTGAAAACTCACAAAATCCTAACTTGTGAGTCTCGAACCCGCGACTTTTCACAGGAGAGTTGATGTCCGATCAACTGAGCTACAATTGGTGGACAACTGCTAATATTAAGAATGTTACCATCCAATTGCTTAGCTAAAGTAGGCTACTGTGAAGACTGAAGAGTGTCGATGAAGAGCAAACAAGCAAGAGAGAGAGAGAGCAAAATCACCTCCATAAATCGATCTTTGTCTAATCGAAATCGTATTGTGCGATTGGAGAAATCGATCTTCGTTGAAATCGTCTTGTGTGATTGGAGGGGATTGAAGAAAACCAATCTTTGTTGAAATCGTTTTGGGCAATTGAGAAAGCGGAGAGATGAACTTGCGAAGGGTTTGCAATTTTGTGTATATTTATATTCCATTATCTATAAGGGGGGGAGGCAAGATTGCAAATATTGTTAGTTTGATCGAGGTAGATCCGCCCCTGATTTTACATAACAATATTATAATATGTTTAAAATAGTTTCGATTTTATTCTAACTTTAATCAGTTCTGTTCGATTATGATTTGCATAAATTAAAATCGATTCGGTTTCGATTTGATTTTGTTAATGATCGGTTTGATTTCGGTTTAAAATTTTTGAAACCGACCAAAGTTGACTTGGTTCACGATTTAGGTGAAAAATCGATCCGATTTTCAACCCTAGGCAAAACTCATCTATGCAAAAGCTTGCACGTGCAGCTCACGTTCCATACTAGACCAGTTGACTAAACTAGCATTCAATGTACTCGAAGGCGCCGCTTCACTTAATATCCCATTTGTCCACGTGTCATTGAATGCGGCGCCCTCATCAACAAACAACACCACCGTTTCCACAGATATTTCTCAGTATCACCACACAAGCCCATTTTCGTCATTTCCACCACCTCCCCCCCCCCCCCCCCCCCACCCGCCCACCCACACACCACAACCTTTACAACACAAAGCTGCATAAAAGGCTTCCAAATTACAAAAGTACCCCAACCGAATAAGCTCTGCTATACTTCCACTTGGCCACATTTGTCTGGTTTATTCAAATAAAGTGAGGGTACTCATCTTACTCTTGTGCATCTAGCATGCAAGGAGTGTTGTCAATCCATCTCTAAACAGAACTATCTGAATTGTCAATCCATCTCTGACAACTCTTCTTTGAAGCGCTCTCTCTCTCTCTGAAGTCTGAATGTTGTACGTGGCATGCTTACAAAACCTCTTCAACACGTACTCAAGATATTCTCCCACGTGTCACCATGTTCTCCCCCCATGAGACTTCTCTGGTGGCTTTTTCTCATTGGGTATCTCATTTGGTTTAAAACCTTCCTCTAATCTTTCATGCAAAACCCACCACTCTGTTCCGTTTTTTTCACCACAAAGTCACAAACCCAAAAACCACCATATTTATTCATCATGATGATGAATCCTTCTTCCTACTCTAGTAAGACTGAGCAGATCTTATCAAGGTACAGACCCATTGCTCCAAAACCACCTATAAACCCATTGTTAGAAGGCCCAACAACACTTGAAAACACCCAACAATCATCTTTCCTCAAACACCTGCAAACAAGGCCAACTAAGAGTAGAAAGAGAGGAAGGTATGGGTGCACACCTGCAAAGAGAACAAAGATGATCAATCACACTTTGTCGTCTTCTCCTTCTGGGGTTGCTTCTCTTGCCAAGAACACACAACTTGGGCTTTCTCTGCAGGGTTTTGGTCATGGATTCCCTCCTCCTCCTCCTCAGTTTCCACACCCAAGTTCAGGGCTTGGGGTAAGCTTGGAGAAGTCTGTCAATTTGGTCACCCTCCCTTTTCTACCTTACCCTTCTTCTTCATCATCAGAAATGCCCAGACTAGTATCTGAACTTCCTGGCATGAATGCTTGTTATTCTCACCTTGAGGAGGTCATGGATTTGAGTTTGACCATGAAGACTGATGATCCACAGGAGAAGGATCTGTTGCAGGATCTTCAAGCTGCAGAGGTTGTCTCTGATTCTGGACCTGCAAATGTTATTATAACTCCTCAGCCTGTGAGACCTGTTGGTTCAAGCATCAGAGTTGAATGCATACAAGTGAAACCTAATCCAATTCCTGGTACTTGGGTTTCCAAGAAGTCTGATGAGGTTGATGCAGAGATTGAGGCAGAGACTCTACCAGTTGTGGTTTCAGACTCAAGTAACAGAGTGAGATTAGCCAATTCTGCATACAAGGAGATGGTGGGACAACCTGAGTGTCTGTGGCTTGATTCCATGGTAAGCTATGATGTAATGTTGAGGGGAAATGCATGCAAGAGGATCAGCGGGAAGGTGAAGTTGGATCTGTTAGATTTGCAAGTGCCAGTTTCTTCCAATGGGTTTACATGCAAAGTGAGGATTGAGTGGGGAAGCAATGAGAACAAAAGCTTGGTTGATGTTCCGTGTGATGTAAAGAAACTCTGCTGTGATTCTAAAGACTACATCTATAAATGGAGGTTCCATACCACTGAGAAGGTTTCCAACTCCAGTTTCAAAGTTTGAATGTTCTTCTTGTACTCTTGTTTGATATAAAACAACTGAACCTTATTTATTGTAGATGAAGAAGGAATATAGTATATAAGTTTCCAACTCCTTTCTGTTTTTTGAAATTGCAGGGGAACTTATTGTTTGGGATGTGGTTAGTTTAAGTGGGAGTTCCATTAGTATTATTTGCTGAGAAACATGAACAAATTTGAAAGAAGATAATACAAGGAGATCAAACCTTCTCCTTCTGCATATCACCTCTACAAATCCTTTAATTCAAAGATGAAAGTGAAATTCGAAAGTACAAAATCAGAAGTCTTCAGTCTTTGGGGGACCCTTCCACTTGAAATTATCGGCATATGACTTAACCTGCATCAACAATTAAAATTAAAATTTCGAAAATTAAAATAAACCAATGCAGCCTTCACTATCTCATTGACAAAAAATGTCAACAAGAGAAGCATAACAGAGAGTGTGGCACTAACTTGAAGAATGTAGCTCTACTTGAGCTACCATGCAAAGAACAATTAGAAACAACAAGAGTCCTACTCAATGTCTGGGTGGTGGAAGAACTGTGCACGTTGACTCCATTCAATTTCAGCCAATGAACAACAAACCATTGTAGTTGAGGCTGACGGGGCTGAAAACGCCTCAGGCGTGAGGCGGTCGCCTCCTAAACATTTTATAAAGATTTTTTTTTATAAAATTGAAACATATTAGCCTTAACATTTTATAAAGATTTTTTTTATAATAAATTGAAACATATTAGCGTAGTAGCCTCCTTAATATTTTATAAATATTTTTTTTATAATAAACTGAAACCTATTAGCGTAGTAGTACTGATAAGTATCATAAGCAAATATGTACAAAAAGTGACACAACTACCTAGAATTGAAATATTTTTTAAAGATTTTTTATAATAAATTGAAACATATTATCATAGTAGTATACATCATCATTTTGATAAGTATATAACCAAATATATACAAAAGTAACACAACTATCTAGAATCGAAATGAAAATATAATAAAGTTGCATAGTATAGCGAAGCCAAGTTATTTGCAAACATCCACTAAATCATTAAAAATCAATAATCTTGAAATAATAGAAACTTGAGAATATTGAACATTTGTTACAAGAAATTGTTGAAATGGTTGGTAAGAATTCACAAGTATAATCGCTATTGGTATTTCAAAAGCATAAAATCATTGAACTAAGCTATGAAAAATCAAGATTGGCGATCACAAATTGATCAAAACATTGTATGTTTTTTCCAAAAAATAATATAAAAAGTGTGACAAATTTATTAAAACTTAAAACGTATTATCTTGTTTTTATCAAATATTACACCAAGAAACACAAAACCTTATTATAGAGTGGGTTGCAACTTTTTGCTGCAATTAGACTGAAAATGGGCTGGCTACAACCAGTTTTTGGGCTGAGGTGGTTGAGGCAGTGAGGCGGACGCTTCATTTCACCGCACCGCATTGCCTCACTCTGAGGCGGAATTTTGTTAAAACGCCTTGAAGCGCGCTTAGACGGTGTCCTCGACTACACTGCAACAGACTCATGACTTTAGATAGCAAAAGCTGACAAAGCTAACCAAGAAATCCAGAAAGAGGATCTGATATATCCTGCTCTCCAAGAAAAGAATTCGGATTCTGAGGTAAGTGCAGATAGAAGTTTTAAACAAAGCAACCCAAAGTAGGCTTCCTTCCTTCATGCAACTACAAAGATGGTGTGTTGCAGGTACTCATATGCAGTCAGAGGTGACTGAGAAGTCTCAGGGGCCTATCATCGAGGAGGAAAGAAAATAGAAGGCAGTGAGGATCCAGGACAAAGGAAAAGGAGTGGCTTTGAGTTTTGAAGGCAAGTAGGGATTCAGCGCAGAATTATCCAATAGACTACCAAGCTTTCTATTGTGAAATTGTTGCAAAGATGATAGCAGAATTATCCAATAGACCACCAAGCTTTCGACATGGTGAGGTTGAGGTTGTTGGAAAGAGATGAACTATCTGTCTATTGCGACATTGGAGAATGCCTGGATGGAGAGTCATGTGATGTCTTTGATTTTGACAATTTCAACAACGGTGATAGCAGGCTCCATGAGCCACTGGGGCAGCTCTGGATTTATCTCCTCAGGAGTCAGATTTATAAGAGCTAGGGGATTCCTTGGGGTCAAAAGCTTGGTGGTCTATTGGATAATTCTGACTGATGGTTAGGGGATTGATTTAGTAGGCTTAGGTCAGATTGGGGGAAGCGATGATAGTAGGAGTGCATTAGGTCAGACTGGGAGGAGGTAGTTCACCCTTTGACAGAACGCATCCTGTGTCATTTTGTTTGTTCTTAGATTTAGCTTTGGGTTTAACCTTTTCATTGAAAAGATCATCAGATACAAGATCTTCTCTAACTTGTTGGAACTGGACCAAACAAAAAACCCGATACAAAAACATTAAAGCTGAACAGGGATAATAACGGGTTAGGTATGCAAGACCCGGACCAAACAGAAAAAAAAATAAAAATAAAAAATAAAAATAAATAAATAAATAAATAAAAATCAGAGAACCAAAAAGTGAACCGGGAAGTGACTCGGGTCGGAAGGGGCATAAATAGTATATACTTGATGCAGTAATTTATTTATTCATGAATTACTAATTAAAGAATATGGTTTACTTGAATTTATTTATTTTTATTCTAAATTAAATTAGTGATTAAATAGTTATAATTTTAGTTGCACACACAAATTTAGAATTTATATATAAATTTATTCAACTTATATGTGATTTTAAATGACCCGAACCATTAGGTCGGGGCAGGTAGGACCAAATTGCCATGCCTAAGATGAAACTGAAAAATCGAATGAAAAAATCCATATTTTCCTTGACATACTTCTACGATACGAATGAGGGTGTATCATTTCAAAATGCTACACTCAAAAGATGCCTCCAAGTAGTAATCAACAACCATCTCAAACAAACAAT
Organism: Berberis thunbergii; assembly: GCA_003290165.1. Lineage (NCBI taxonomy): Eukaryota > Viridiplantae > Streptophyta > Magnoliopsida > Ranunculales > Berberidaceae > Berberis > Berberis thunbergii. Next base: position 16,979 of record QNQO01001383.1, on the reverse strand, counting down.
AAAAAAATCATCATCATCATCAAAATTCATTCCCGATACTCTAAACAAATAATAAATAAATATTTGACAATTATACAAATATATTATATATATTGCCTTATTGCATGGCATAGCTAAAATGCTTGTGAATCTATCACTTTTAAGCCATCATAATGAACTTACAATGAGATTAGACATTATACTGAAACAAAAACTATAACATAAAGGGGAGAGGGAGAGAGAGAAAAACTAGCTTGCTAGGAAGAAGTGCTGATTAAATCTAAACAAAAACTATTAAATCGATGAAAGTGATAAAGGAAGAATATCTGACCTTCAAGAGAGGTGTTTGGTGCTTCTTGACCTGCACAACATTTAAGAAGCTTTATTAGTAATGTGCAAAAATGGACTTACAAACGAAGTTCATGAAACATTCAAAAGCCGTTGTAAAAAAACTAGGGTAAACTTGAGGTGGTCCCTAGGATAAATGGCTTTAGTTCCATTTATAAATTTAATTAGGTCATGGTCCCTTGCTGTCAGTTGACCTTCTTTAACCATCAACTCAAACATTAAATTGGCATTTGCCCTGCACGTGACTATATTTTTTATCCAAATGACCCTCTCTCATTTGAATCTTACCAAAAACATCTCAAATTTCTAACATGTATCTCAAGGAACACCTAAATGGTGTTGATTTAATTAAAAAACACCCATCTTCTTGCCAACATGTATCTCGTCTTGGTTGCACTTTTATGCAGATTTTAAAACAACCACAACCCTGAAACATAGTGGTGCTCTTCCATGCTACCTCCTCCAAATAGGAGTTGAAAACTCCATCATCCGTTAGAGTGTTTCTCTCAATGTTCTAAAAATCGCTTAGGTGCTAGGCGGCTGGGGCGGCCACCTAGGCGGGTTTTTGAAATTTATTAAAAAAATTATTTCCAGTTCAAAAAAAATAAATTAAGACTTTTTTTTAATATACATTTTGCATATTGTATATTGGCATTGAATTGGAAGTAATATATATACAATTATGCTTAAATTTTATATAAATTATAACTTGTAATAAATAAATAACCGCCCAAGCCCCCGCCTAGTCCTTTGGGCACTAGTCGATGCCCGTCTGCCTAACGCCTAGCGATTTTTAGAACACTGATTTCTCTATATAACATTCACATTTTCTTCTCTCACGGGTACTCGAATTTCAATCCTCTCATAACATTATATTAGTTGTAGTTCATTGAAAAATTCTTATAACATGTGTCTTTGCACCGAAACACCAATCGTGAAAATCCCAATTTGACCAAGTTATGACCACCCATTTGTTGGTTATGCATTTTTTTGTGATATTTTTTTATTTTGGAGTTCAATTTTATGAATTAAATGGGTGAACTTGTGATAATTGGTTTTGGTTTCAATGGTTATGAGAACTTCCAGTGGAATGAAGCATGAAGCCAAGGCTGCAATAGTTTCCATGAGATGTGAGCAGGGTACCAAAGAGGGCAATGTGTATTAGGCTTAACCCTTCCACAGCAAATTTCGGGAATGATTCCAATATGACAGTACTCAAAACTTTGTAATCACTGAAAATTCATCACTCCCATTTGAAAAACAACAAGAATACAATCTGCGTGATCAATTCGATATTGGGCTTTCGCCCTTTAATGGGTCGAGATGGAATTCAGAACAATGGAAACAAGGTAACCCCATAAGCTTCTCTATATCAGCATAAACCAATCCATCGAGAAGCGTAACATCACATCCAAGTTCAACTACAACAATTGCAATAACGCTAATTGTGTGGGTTCCCTGTCCTTCCATGATTCTCTCCAGAAAATCCATGACAACTCCACTACAAAATATCCTTCTAGGACGGATTTGAACAACAATTCATGGAATTGTAGCACGAACCTCGAGTGAATGCTTTTTGGGGGTGTGTGGGCAAGAAAGGGTGAGGCCCAGAGCCGCTGTTGGGGATTACATAAAACATCAAGTGGAGAAACTAGTGGATTTTCAAGTGAAGTGGGCGAGAGATTCATAGAAATTGGGAGAGAGTGGAAACAAAACTGGGTTTTGGAGAACGGAGAGAATGAAAGAGAGAAGAGTAGAAACTAGGGAGGTAATGGGTCTTGGTTTTGGTCTTGTGGTGGTGGGAGATATTGAAGAGGGAGACGAGAAGAAGGGATCGAAGTAACGATGAGGGTTTGGTTGGTTTGCTCAATCAAGGCTAAAAATATGAGAGGTAAAAAATATAGTCCACATGCCAAATTAACGCTTGACTTAATGGTCAACGAAGGTAAGGGACCATGACCTAACTAAACTTATAAATAGGACTAAAGCCAAACTTATAAATAGGACTAAAGCCATTTATCCTATTAGTAGGAGGAGCCAACATCAAATTTACCAAAAAACTATGCTGATTAGTAGGAGGGACCAACATAAAAAAAACTATGTTGATTGGAAAGGCATTCTCCCGAGTTAAGTATGAACTATATGGGTGTCAAAAAAGTGGGAAAAAAGAGCTTCTGAAACATGTTGGAAGGAAAAAGAAATATGTACATAATTACCAAGTTGCTAGTATGTATTGATCCAGCAATTTGGTGTTGGCAATAGTAATCACCAGTCAATTCTTTATGATACACTGTCTAGGCATTTTTCTCATTGTAAGGATAGATGAGAAATCCACCTGTTTAAGTACAAAAAGTCCAACCTAAGTTGAAGATCAGATTCTGATAACTTATATAACCAGGTAGCTCCAACTTAGATGGAAACTGGAATTCATATGTGGATAGCCTTCAATAGGTTCTGTAGGAACTATGTAACACAAATTGGAGTAGAATTCTGACACTTTATACAGGGCACACTTTGTTTGGTGATTTTATTCCAAACAACAAACAAGTATTAATCAGATAAAGAATGAAACTTCTGGGTATCAATTGAAAAAGGAATCGGTCACCATTCTAAAGAGGGAAAAGATGCTAAGAACACTCGGATACAAATTGTATATTGAACAATTCCCAAATTAAGTACTTAGTTCAGATTTAGAAGATAGTACCGTATAATCCCAACCATGATTCTCAGCAAATGCCTTGGCAGATTCTTCACTGTCGAAATTGAGTCCTGCATCACCAACATTGGCGTATGGGTCTCCTGTGGACGTCCAACCCATCAGAGGATTTCCCACCTACAAAAAGTATGCCAATGAAGTGAAATTATCTTCTACAGAATCGCTATCTGAAGTTTGCAACAATTGTTGCACAAAGGCTCAATGGTTTAAATCCAAGTTCCCTATATTGCTGCAAACTATATAATGCAGTAGAAAACTAGCAAGCAATTACTGAGTATTCAATTGCTTCCATTAGGGAGTAGAGGACCAGTAGGAAGCTTAGAGAACAAATGTCAGATTGAACTGCTCAGTTAAGAATCATTTCAGTGCCACACTCTATAACAAGCAGCCTCTGAATATTTCAATCTGAAGTATGACACAATTCCTTTCTGGGTTTCTTTATTTTCAAACATTTACAGAAAAAACTGGAGAGGTAAATGATGGTTTTTTAACATTTTAAATCTTTTATGACAGGGTGCAACATCCACTTAGAAAAAGGTGACAACCGTCTTAATTTAAGCATTAGCAATAAAGAGTCAATTGTATCTAGATTTCTGTCTGCCTCTTTATTAGGGTTGTTAGAAATGCTTTAAGCCATTCAATAAATTGAGAAGCCATTAGGGTTAGACCTACTTTTTTTTTTTAATTAAGAGAGTTGAAAGATCCAAAATATAATTGAAGGGCCAGACGATCTTTTTTTAAGTCCCAGAACTTAGTAGCCTTGCAAAAAAAAAAAAGGATCCTTTTATTATTATGAACTATAATTTTGATATATAATGTTACTCTATGTTCTATAAAATAATGATAAACTAAACACAAACATGAAGTTGACTGCTTGATTGCCTCATGTCACGCCTTAATTAACATTGGTTACAGTCAAGCCATACACAAACTCAAGGTTGAAAAGTAAGACGGTATCAAGAGTATTTAACAATGACATGCATCATCTACAGCTTGTTGAAGAAACCAAAATAAAATAAGATAAGATAAAATAAGCAGAATGTAGCATACTTTTGGTTTGACAAGAAGTTGATTTTCCACCTTCCAACTTTCCCAGAACCTTGTTGCGTTGCTGTCCGAGCAGGAGAGTAGATTACAACCTGATATGCATAAATGAAGATAAGTAAAAAAAAAAAAAAAACTTCGACTCTGTAAAATGAAGCATAAACATGGTTAAATTGCAAAAGCAAGCAAAACATATATGTAACCACACATGTTTTTGGAAATTGCGGCTGCTTTGTCACAAATTCCTGACTACTTAGCATAGAAGTCATAGTAGCAAAAGCGTGTGCAAAACATATTGAGTAACAAACGAGAAAAGAGTGGTTGATCTCCTTAGTCCAAGTACTGTAAATTTTCGGAACGTAACAATACGGGTCCTTTGAGATGAAATACCCTTTGCATCATTGTAGCATTTACAAGCTTGATTAAGAGAATGCGAGATAAAACTACTTGATCATCTAACGAGGGGATGAACCACTTTACCATCCAGCTTTTTTTAGAGAGAAATTCAAACTCTATTCCAAAAAGCTTGGGTTGCTTGGGAGGACTGATGTTTCTTATTATATCAAATGAAAACTGAGGTTGTTTGAGACAGTGGATATGACACGCCATGAGATACCTCTAGAAGGGGTGGGCATACGAGATTTGAGACCATGGGGAGCTCACAAGGGTAATATTGATGTTAACAACATACTTTGCACGTGAGCAAACCATCTCAACCATTTTTCCCTCAGTTTATGTCCACTTTTTACACATATATATATTTTCTTGGTTGGTCAATATGTTCCTATTGAAGTTTGGACTTTTCTTAATAAAGTTAAGCTTAGGTTACCTTTAACATTTAGCTCCTAATTGTTCATATAACATCTAGGGGTGAAAATTATTTAATATATATAAACACTAAAATAAATTAATGTAGCTCGACTGGGAGAGTGGCTATGGCAGTACGAGAAGTAGCCTTTGGAGACGAGTCATCCAAGAAAATATGATGTGATGACTGATGAAGGAGGGTAGACCACAGGCACACTCATAGACCTTCAAGGGCAGCCTTTGGGGATTTTTTTTTCTAAAATCAGAGTGGAGTTCTAGTATATCTAGGTTGAAGTTTTGGTATGATAGCTTCCTTTGAAAAACCAGTTTGTATATTTCCGTATGGGCCAGTGAGGCATTTGGGGTTGAGGTGGAGGATGGGTTGGTGCGGAACCTTCATTGCCTCATGTTGTCATCTCTTCCACAATCTTGGGAAGGAGGATGATCATTGCATGTGGAAGAAAATCAAGAACATGATGTTTTCCGTATCCTCTTTCTATGAATATTTATCTTACCCTTCTCTCCTCAGTTTTATTCATTGTTTTCCTATGAAAGTGACAAGGTAAAAAGCGATTCGTTATTATGTGGCGTTTGAAGTGGAGTATCATCTCTACACGAGAATGTCTTGATTAAGAGGGTGTGCAGGTGGAAAATGGATGTGCTTTTTCACGGGAGTTGGAATTGATTCATCACCCTTTTACTCAAGAAATAAAGTTCAATTTCTTTATGCTGTTACCAGTGTTTTGAATCATACCTAGTTTGCGCTAGGAGCTTTTCAGAGAGCTTCGAGTTTCGTAAGGTGGTTTGGAATCAATCCCCATATACCATTGTTTGATCTAATCTCTCTAAGGTCTACTTGTTGTTTGAATACCTTTTCATCCTTTCATGAAAAAAGCTGTTCTTACAACAATTACTTATAGGCTATAGCTCTTAGATCTCGATCAGCACACACTACAAATAGATAGATCTCTATAACCTATCACAGAACTCTTTCACATTTCGCTAGTCAATTGTTCCCAACAAAGTGCTACATTCTATGGCATCAACTGCCATAAGATTAAAAAAAAAACAATCATGAATCCTAAATCGACATTCGCGGCAAAAAAAACACCTTATATATACACATCCATAAACCTAACCTATCCTCATTCAAGATAACTGACCAAAATATTTCATGAAATACAATTAGGGCAAGCAAAATCAAAATTAGAACAACTATCAAATTAAATGAATCAAACTTTCGAACAAAATCGAAACCCTACAACATCGACATGGAATCAAGAAACAAAATCCATGAAACATAGCAAGTATTGATGGACGAAATGAAAATTCGAGAGAGATGAATAGAAGTTTTTTTTTTACCCTTCTTCGGAGGTGTTCATCAGGGATACCTGAAACGGTACCGATTTCACCTCTTTTGTACTCCGCTTTTGTCAAAGCATCATCAGAGAATGACCTCGAAGATGAAGCGAGATAAGCTGAGCGAGCGATCCGAACTGAGTTGACACTTCGTTGCAGAGACTGAGCCATCATCTTCTTCTTCAGGGAAAACCAACGAGTTCAAATCGTCTCTTCTCCTCTTCTTCTAGTCTATGAGCACGTGCAACGCACGCATATTTATTGTCTCGAATGCACGTGTGATCTTGTAGAATGTAGTAATTTTTGTAAATTTTATTACCAGAAATTCTAAATGTCGAGGGAAAGAGCGAGGAAACCAGCGAGGTAAACGAGGTGGCGGGGGGTGAACCGTTCACCCCCCTCGAGATGTTTTCTGCGCGCGCATCTCGAGGGAGGTGAACGGTTCACCCCCCGCCACCTCGTTTACCTCGCTGGTTTCCTCGCCCTTTCCCTCGACACATAGAATCGCTCTTTTATTACCACATTTTCTATCGAGTAATTCTAGGCGTCGAGGAAATGAGCGAGGAAATGAGCGAGGGGAGGGAGGTGGCGGGGTGGTGACCGTTCACTTCCCTCGGGATGCGTGACATCTTTTTTAGTGTGCGCATCCCGAGGGAGGTGAAAGGTCACCACCCCGCCACCTCCCTCCCCTCGCTCATTTCCTCGCTGGTTTCCTCGACACCTAGAATTTCTGTTTTCTATCATATCCCCGTCTTCTCCCTCCCTATATACTTAGCTATTTAATTTGCTTGATCTAGAACTAATTTATGAATTTGATAGCAATCATAACGATGAACACATGAAGACATGTCACTAAGGTAATTTCTATGTTTTTTAATTTAGGACTGTCGACAAGTCTAATATTATGAATTTTGGGGTGTTAAAGTAATCTAGTAAAAGCATCTCCAATGATAAAAACGCTATCATCTCCCTAATTAGAGTTTGGCTAACTTGATCAAAAGATCGTTGTGCAAGTGAGACTGGTGAAACAATCTTAATGTCGAGTCAAGTTATACATTTTGGCAGCAAACACCATTTTCAAGGCTTTTTGTGAGATCAAATCTTGGAAACCAGATAAGTTATTGGGTTTGGCGTCTTGGGTTGGAATTTTTGCTCCCTAGCTAAATCCCCATCCCACCAAACGACCACAAATTTTGAGGTCTCCCATTGTAGATCCACTATACAAAAAACACTAAACAAATATACAAACCAAGAAAAATACATGCAAAACTACAACCCAAACTTCTAGTCCTGAAATTTCTCCAAATCTGTAAGGGATTTTAGTGCTAAGCTTACCTTATTTGTCTGTGTTTCAAAAAAGAACAATCCAGTTTTTTGAAACGTTCTGTTTTTGAAACGGACCAAGAGTAAGCGCGAGAGTGAGTGTGATAGGGTTTTATGCCACAAGTGATGTGGGACTAAAATCCTCCACTGTTACCAGTGGTTTTTTTAGGGTTTTTTTAATGGGTTTATTGGGGAGACCGATGGGCCAAAATAACTATGAGCCGCTATGGTAATGGATTATAGTATTTGAAAATTTAGAAAAATCGTTGAATTTAGATTTTGACTAATTCTTTTCATGAAATTGTTTATTTCTATCAAAATCATATAAAGAATAATTAAAAGTATAAAACGGTAGAGTGAGAACAAAAGGAACAATAAAGAAAATTCGAAGAAAAAAAAAATCCAAAAACGTGGATTATAGTCTTTGAAAATTTGGCGAAATTGCTAAATTTAGATTTGACTCATTCTTTCTATGAAATTGTTTATTTCTATCAAAACCATATAAAGAATAAAGAAAAGTATAACCCGGTATAGAGAATGAGAACAAAATAAACAAAAAAAGAATAAAAAAATCCCAAAATTGTGGATTATATAGCCTATAAAATATGGACAAAAAATCGCTAAATTCAAATTTTGACTAATTCTTTATATGAAACGGTTTATTTCTATCAAAATCATATTAACAATAATAAAAAGTATCAACGAATATGGAGAATACGAGCAAAAGCAACAAAAATGAAATATCGAGAAAACCCCAAACTCGTGGATTAAAACAATTAAATTTTGGCGAAATAGCTAAATTCAGATTTCGACACATTTTTATTAGTCTTTGTCATGAACAAGTTTGTAACCTTTGTCATTTTCAATACTAAGGAACCATGCAGAAAAACCAAAAATGTTGAATAAGCGAGCACGTTTAACTAGTTCAACTAGTTGGCGGATGACATGACTAGTTATAACCATGATTTTAAGCCAAGGGATCTACCAACTAAATGTTTGCTGCGTATCATTGGTAGAATCCATGCATGATCCAACTATCATGTGTAGGGTTTTAGATCTGTTAAGTATGAACTATAAAGACTGATCTTGCCTAGGCTTGTATTGGTGCATCCTATCTTTTGTAAGGCTTTGTTTCGGCTTTTTAGTTATCCCTTTTGGGCCAGTCATGTAGCCTTCGGGCGTGGTTTTTTTTTTTTTTTTTTTTATTTGAATAAATTGGATGTTTTTCAAAAAAAAAAAAAAAAAAAAAAGTATGAACTATAAACACAATTTTTTGCATTTATTGAGTGTGATTCAAGCAAAGACGTTTAAATACTCTAATCTACACCGGTAAATGTTTGAAGGAAACAATAGTGAGTTATGCATTTCAAACTTTTATGCAATTAACTCACATTAATACTCATTAGTTCGAGCATGCAAATAAAAGCCCCTAAATGCCATTGACCTCTTTTGTACTCCGTTTTTGTCAAAGCATCAGCAGAGAATGATCTCAAAGACGAAGCAAGATAAGCTTTGCGACCAATCTAAATTGACTCGTGAAACAATCTTAGGGTGTACATGTTTGGTTGCATGGAATCTTATGTCATGAAAATCCATGAAGGGACTTTATATTTGAGCCTAATTTGATGTATAACTTCACATGCAGTATTGATTTTGTTATCAATTGTGGGAATGAAAGTCTCATGAACATGAGAACCACATGCCTTTTAGGGAATCAAATGGTGGATACTGGATATGGAATGATATATCAATTTAACCTAAAATGTAAAAGTCCCCTCATAAATTTTCATAGCATAAAATTTCATGCAACCAAACGCACCCTTAATGTCTAGTCAAGTTTTACATTTTGGGGGCAACACCATTTTCAAGGCTTTTTGTGAGATCAAATCTTGGAAAATGGATAAGTTATGGGCTGGAGTTTTTGCTCCCTAAATCTCCACCCCACCAAACGACCACAAAATTTGAGGTCTCCCATTGTAGATCAACTATATGAAAACACTAAGAGAAAATAATAACCAAGAATAATACATGCAACGCTAAAACCCAGACTTCTAGAACTTAAAAATCCGAAGTAGAACTAGTCATTCGAAATCAATTAGCCAAATTCAAAGTGAATTCAACGGAATTAGAGTAGCAGTATACAATGTCCTCGATTGGTGTTGGATTTGTTTTCATTTGATTTCACTATCTCTCCGACAGAGGGAACTTAAAAATCAATCCTTTCTTGAAGTAAGAATCCAAATTGACATCAATATTTACATGATAAGTTCAAGAAACCTCAATCAACTCAATTTTTACTCAAGAAACTATGTAATTCGACCAAAAAGAGTTTAACGACCCGATCACATGATATGATGCTATAACACCAGGGTAGTCATCCAGTCTATGAGCTGACCCACATAGAGAGCTATGCACATATATAGCACATCTCATTCCGTAGCCTCTGAGCCCACTCACACATGGAGCTGCACAACTGCACACATATATATCACATCCCCTTTTCTCACTCAGACGAGGTGGGACTATAACACCAATGTCGGCCCCACACACAAATGTTGTTACAATCCACCTATAGGGCCCAACATCCTCATTGACATACTTTCGGCTGGGTTCGACTCTAATATCATTTTGTAACGACCTGATCCACATGGTACGATATTGTCAGCTTTAAGCCTTACGACCCTCATGACTTTAAAATGCGTAATACCAATGGGATATAACATCGCACATATATAGCACATCTTCTTCTTTTACCCAGGCGATGCGAGACTATAATACTAAGATAACCTACCGACCTCAGAGCCCTTCCACACATGATAACTACGCAAATCTAAATAAGAATTTGAATAGAGCCATTGATATCTTCTTCTTTTTTCGTTAAAGCATAATGCAATAATATTAACTTAATTACGGTTACAATATTTCTGTCGGCAAAAGTGGCTAACTAGTGTGCTTCATCATTGAGGTCACGGAGTAATAAAGTTACAGAGCCAATTTTCATGGTAATGAAGAGGATGTTCAAAGCTTGCTCCTCGCCACATCCAACATAAATTAGTCTGTTCATCTAGGGGATTTTCCTGCAAGATATCTTTGATAAGATCAAAATTAACCCAAATTAAGTCCATTTGATCAAAACAAAGTATACAACATTAGTACTAGCACACAAACTACAAAACATAAATTCCAACTCCTCTCACACAAACTAAACAAACACACAACACAAACATGAAGTACTCAAACATCAAATACATACTAACATACTCAAACAGCCTTAACATGCTCAATGTTAACTCCTCCAACAGCAATCTCCCCTGTTCTTGGCACCAAACTCACCACCAAATTTTCAGAATCTTTAGCTCCAATATCCTCCACCAAACTAGTGATCCCTAAGCTCAATCTCACCTTCCTCGTCTTCGTAAACGATCCAGTTCGGGCCAAATCCACTAAACTCCCTGCAAACTCACCCAAATCCGAATCCACAACCACCCCATTTGGCTTATCAACATAAACATCAAACCTTACAGGTCCATTGTTCATGATTTCTATGTCATCAACAGTGAGTACCTCCACTGTTTTGTCCCTTGATCTTTTGGGCCTTGGGACCTTGACCCGGATTATGGAATCCAATTGCCTGGGCTGGGACCCAAATTCAGGCAATAGTTGGATCTGAGGGGAGTCATTTGGAGCCCCGAGAGCTGTCGGTAGGCGGCGACCGATGGTTGTTATGGTTCCTAAGCCAATTAGGGCGGTTCTCCTGGTCAAGTGTGGTGGTGTGTAGCAGCACCTTGGGGTAGTCTGGAGGGTGGCAGAGGTGATTGGAGAGTGTTTGGTGGAGGAGTTGGTGGGGTGGTGGTGGAGAGAGGGTGGAGAGGTGGTGGTTAGTGGAGTGAAGAGAGACATCTAGATGTTTTGGTGGGATGTTTTTGAAGAAGCATGGTGGAGAATGAGTGGGGTTATAGAACAGGTATGGTGTACGTGGCGGCACGTGCTGCACGTGTACGGTGGGATTGATGTGCCCCTTTAATATTGACTTTTTAATTGCATTAAAATTTTTAAATATCTATGCCAATCTGATCTTCATTTAAGAATTCAGTACATATGGATATGAAACCATCTTAAATTCACCATGCTATCTCAAGTTCCCATGGTTCAAAATATCATAGATACAGTTTCGAATCCAGAATTTTTGCAGTCAGATTGATGTGTTACAAACTTACAATAGGAGGCAAGGCAATGATGTATTACTATTCATCAAGATTTATATCTAAACCTCCGTAGATTATGACACCACTCTGGTTGCAAAATTCCGAATTCCTAGCTAAGTTTTGATATGTGAAGAAAAATTTTCGATCCAAAACAAATTTCTACAAATCTTTAAGGGATTTTAGAGTTAAGCTTACCTTGTTTGTCTGCGTTTATAAAAAGAACGGTCCAATATTTTGAAATGGACCAAGAGTGAGCAGGAGAGTGAGTGTGATAATTAGATAGGTTTTATGCGAAAAAAATACATTTTGCTTTTCATTGATGTAGGACTAAAATCCTCCACTGTTACCACTAAAACCAGTGGATTCTTGAGGGAATTTTTAATGGGTTTATTGGGAGATTGATGGGCCAAAATAACCATGAGCCGCTATGGTAACGAATATGGAGAATAAGAGCAAATGCAAAAATAATAATAATAATAAGAATGAAATTAGCTGTTTGTAACAGTGTTAAACATCGAATACATATATTTTATATGGTTGAAAAGATATCTGGAGTTTTGTACGAGAACAATGTGCCATGCCTACATCATATAAGCTAGACCCATACTACGGGTTGTCTTATGCTATAAATAAACCCGTACACTCAAGAAATCTATTGAACATACAGATTCACACCGTTACAACCTACAAAGTCCTCTGTTCTTGAGCTGAAACAATTTGATTAACTTTACATCCGTCACTTTTTTATTATTAGATGACAATTTCAAGACCAATGTTTGACTGTTTGTTATATTCCCAAAGGTTTCAATTAGCTAGTAATGATTTGGCTTATATTTTTATTATTCTGAAACACACCCATTGGACACATAATCATGTTTTTTATAAAGAAAATTTATAAATAACATATCAAACAAATTGGAGATACGGCTAAGTCAAATCATGATACTTATTTGTCATTCCCCCATGTTTGTATCCTATGTGAGCACCCCACATTTATTTAGTTTCCATCGATGATACCGTCTCCCCACCTTTGATACCTTCACTCGTCCTCTTATGGTCTCCATCACCACTTGGTGTTTCTCATTTTCTATATGATCATTTCACCATCTCCATTGTTTCAATCATGGACACCAAAGAAAAAATGGATCCAACATTAGTAGACTTGAAATTCGCGTGTTCAAACCTTCGAGCTCTTCTACAAACTTCAACATCTATGGAAAAAAATCTTGCTAACATGGACAAAAGGTTCACCACCTTACAAGAAACTCTCACAACAACATCAAGAACAGTTGCTCCTTTACAATCTTTAGCAATGGAAACGAAGGCACTTGAAAAGCGTATCAACCGCGCTATTTCACCTGCTCTAACTCTTATCAAGAGTTTCCAGCTAGCCCAGTCTCTCCAACAAAAGCTTCTTCAGATTTCATCCAAGTTGCCTTCCAAAAAGAACCAAAACCAAAGACTAGAACAACTTATCAAGTATGTTGATTGTGTTGATCAACTGAATGATGCCATGGATTCGATTAGTAGAGAGTGTGAGCCGGCCATTCAAAAGCTGCAAGAAGTTGTGGAGTTTTTGAGTAGGACTAAAGCCACGGACCAGTATCGGACACATAGGTTGAGAGAGACACTTGTTACACTTAAGGCACTTTATGAGACTGAAATTGATGCTATGAGGTATGAAGGGTTGTTTGATGAAGCTTTGTTGAGTTTGCAAGATGAGTATGAGAGTATATTGTTGCACTTGAAGCATGGAAATATAGGAGAGGTGAAGGTTGGAGATAGGGAAGAGAGTGAAATGAGTGCTTCTGATCTTGGGTCTGAATTGGAGGTTGAAGTGCTAAGAAGAATTGTAGAAACATTAGCCAGGAATGATTGCTTGGATATATGCATTGACATCTTTGTTAAGGTATGCACAATTACATGCTTTTCGCTATAAATTTGATTGATATATACATGAGTACTAAATTACTCGAGTAAACTATATGTTTACTCAGATTTTGATTTCATGTTATTGTTCAAAATATCGAATATTGCCTCATTTGGAAGTGAGCGAGTAGAATCGAATTGATAACTTTGTTTTGAGGCTCCTCTGTTCCTGAATGGTACCCTGTATTACTAGTAGTTTGTATTACAACCCTACAGTCTCATTGAAAAACTAAACCTATATATGCTAATCAAAGTATCAAGTATTTTTGTTTCGTAAAATCTTGAATTAAGTATTACCATGCATAAATGATCAAATCCAATTTATTTCCTCGCATGCAAACCAAAGTCAGTCCTAATTCGATCAAGTTATTGAGTCAAATCATCAATATATTCCATTTTTTTGACTGCAACTCTTTCATGTTTTATGTTTTTTTGTTTTTTTAATCAATTTGTTAAAATTAAGTTGTGTGAAAATTTTTAGTCTACTGCTTTTCTGTATTAGTACCTTGTTGCTAGGAAAAATTTTCAGCTAAAACTAATTCTGTTTGTGCAGGTAAGGTACAGAAGAGCTGCAAAAGCATTAATGAGACTAAACCCAGATTATTTACGAACCTACGCACCAGAAGAAATCGATGAAATGGAATGGGAAGATTTAGAGACGGCCATCGCTCTTTGGATGGAACACTTTGAACTTGCTGTCAAAACAGTCTTTGTTTCTGAAAAGAAATTATGCAACCAAGTTCTGTCGCAAGTAATGGATGGTGTTATTTGGACTGAATGCTTTGTTAAGATTGCTGACAAGATCATGGCTGTGTTCTTTCGATTTGGAGAAGGAGTTGCAAGGAGCACTAAAGAGCCACAAAAATTGTTTAGACTACTAGACATGTTTGATTCGCTTGAGAAACTTAAACTCAAGTTTTCAGAGATTTTTGATGTGGACGCCGGGTCTGATATATGCTTAAGATATAGAGAACTAGAGAAACTTCTCATCCATGCAGCTTGTAAAGTTTTTTGGGAATTTGGCCTACAAATTGAGGGGAATCAAGATGGTTTTCCACCCCCACTAGATGGTTCAGTCCCAAAGCTGGTTAGATATGCTATTAATTACCTGAAGTTCCTTGCAACAGACACGTATGTTGCACCAATGGGGAAAGTTCTTCAAACAGACCAGATTTGGAAAGCTGGAGTACTGTCCAAACCTGAAACTGACGAGACCTTGCTCAGAAACGCCATTTTGAATGTGATGGAAGCTATAGAGAGGAACATAGATTTGAAAAGATCACGTTATAAGGACAAAATTCTTCCTCATATCTTCACCATGAACACTTATTGGTATATATACATGAGGACTAGAAGTACTCAATTAGAAAAATTGTTGGGAGAACAATGGAAAAGGAAGAAATACAAAACCGTAGCAGAAGAAGCGGCTTATATGTATCAAAAACAGGCTTGGGGCCCCTTAGTGAGATTACTGGAAACCGAAGAATCAAAACGCTTGAACACTGATACCATAATACGAGGAAAGATGGAAGCATTCATGAAAGATTTTGATGAAAATTTACTGAGACACAGAACCTTGTATAACATTCCTGATGCTGATTTAAGAAAGCAAATAAGAGAATCTACAATTAAGTTTGTTCTTCCAGTTTATGATAGCTTTTGGAGCTCGAATTCAGATGTGCTGCAAGTGAAATCAGTTCTTTCTCCTGATTCTATCCAAGGGTTGATAGAAGAAGTTTTTGGTGGCAGTACCAATCAAGCTAAGGAGGGACGGTCAAGAAGGAGTCGTTCTGATTCAAAAGATCAGTCCGCTGGTGGGAATAATGCTTCAGGTGAGGGGTCTTATGAGATGAAGAATTTCCGAGCACCAAAGGATAATGATATAGACGTAGAATAATAGTTGTTTCAAAGTTCATTCATGTGCTTTTTTGCGGAACAAAATATGTATACTAGCATTGTTTAGTGAAATATGTTTGTCCTATGAATGTGGTAGACTTAAAGATGGCTATATATGTACCTATTTCAACTGCATTTCGCATAGGTTCAGTTTTTCGTCAAATTTACAAGCTGAGTGATCTTCCGAGCTTGCTTGAATAAGCAATGCTGCAGTCGCCAGCTTACTATGGATGGCAAGTAAAAGAAAGGATTTGATACCAGATGATTCAACCTTTGATACCAGATGCATGGTTTTGAACATTACACCCTTATAACAGATTAAACTTACTGTTGATCATGTTGATTTTCCAAATGTTGAAGAGAGTAAAATCATCAATAATGCGAGACGTATTGCTTAGGGTTATGTTGGGGTTTATCACCACCATATGCATGGCGAAAATCAACATTTCAAGGTTGAATATAGCACTCTCTATGCATTGCCATATAGGGTTTTTGATGAAATCGATTATGAATGGTGTCATTCTTTTTCAGTAAACTATGAAAAATTGAGTTTTAGTCTGAGAAACAACCCAAACACTCAATTCAGTGTTAAAATATATTTTTAAGATTCTTTTCCTCTAATGACCTAATGAAAGATGAAAAAAAAATAATGAAAAATAAATAATAAAAAAAAAATCCAACCATAGAGGTATGGGATGGTGGTGATCTAAAATGTTTGGGAACCAAAAAAAAAAAGCTAGAAACATGAATAAGAAAGAACTTTTCCAAAAAATTAGGACTACAATCAGAGTGATGTGTCACGATATGAAAATGTTTACACTTATTTCAAGGGTATAATTCATCCTCGCAGATTGTGACATGTCACCCTGATTACAAAATCCTGGTTCTCAAGTGATACTTGCATATTTATTTTCTTCAACTTCGACCTGCAAAATAAGCAACAGTGAACCAAAGACCACCGTGTGGCGGTCAAAGCCATTCCGATGATAAAGTCAACCTCTAAATGAGAAGGTAGAATTTGGTTGGTAGAATTAAGATTTCATACTTCTATCCTCTGTTTTTTTGTTCAAAATCTCCCCATATAAAGTCTTGCCTTTGTAGGGTTTTCTCCTATTCATGACTTAATCTTCTTTAGCCTTTGTTTCCCTTTTGGACTCAATATCACTAGTTAAACCATGTGTGGTCCAAACGGACAATGGTTTGAGTTCTGATCTTTCTAACCTGGGTCAAACTCCTAAATTGCTGTTACATTGAGCTTGATCTCCTAACTCATAGATTGGACTGGGTTTGACTTGGACCTGACTCGTCCATGTCATCTTCCATTAACATTGTTCGTGCCACATGTACTCCTACAATCAGATGAATGTTCGATG